>VZRW01007135.1:315760-341063 GCA_013398125.1 Aegotheles bennettii | reverse complement strand
GGGGGGAAGCTCAGACCGGACCGCGGGGCGAGGCGGGACCCGCGGGGGCCGTGGGTGCGCACTCGGCCCCGCCAGCAGCGCTGCCCGGAGAGCTGAGGCGCTCCGAGCTCCGCGGGAGCGGGAGCTCCAACCCCACAAACCGTGGCTGGGGGAAGGAGGTGGCAGAGCAGGGTCCTAACGGCGGCAGAACCGGTGTCTGAGGGGCGATCCCAAGGAGTGCGGGTGCGCGGGCTCGGAAGCACCTCCGGAAGGCGCTGGGCGCTCCCAGCCCCGGGGAGCTCAGAGCAGCATCCCCCGGGGCGATCTGAGGGACGAGGCCGCTGCCGAGCGCTCCGCCCTGCGGCGGGGGGGGCTGGGGGAAAGGCGAGCGGCAGGAATAGCGGTGCAAGGTCCAACAGGTCGGTGGTGCTGCTCACCGCAGAGCAGAGGGGTCACGGTGTGAATGCCAAGGCCCTTTGCTGAAATACTTTAGGAACTTGGCTTAAACCAATTTGCCCTTAAAGCGGCCGCGGGGAGTCTGCACAGGGCTGCTTAAAACTGTGTGGGTGTGATTACTGAGTGACTGATCTCCCGGGGGGGGCTGGGAATGGCCTGGATGGTTCCTCAAGATCCCAGGTCGAATACCTCTGTTCCGTGAGCCTGTGGAAAACCAGCAGGCTGTTACACAGTGTTTAATTAGTCTGAGAATACATTCCTGCAGGGGGCTGGTGAGGCTGCTGAGGATCTAATTGCCACGACTAATGCATTAATTCCTGGTTCCTTTTTTTTCTTGTATTCTTGGTTTTGTATCCATCTGCAGTACAAACTGATACACAATATTGTGTGGATGCAGAGTCTTTCCTGCTTGCCTAAAAATTGCCAGGAGAGAGAGAGGATTCTGTCTTCATTTAGCTTGATTCTGAAGCAAGCGTGATGGCAATTAACTATCCCAGCAAAACAGCCAGCCTTAAATAATACAGCAAGTACTGTATTAGTGACTCAAGACTAAAAGTAGATTTACTGAGTTACCCAATCCTGACCTCTGCTTTTGCAGATAACCTGCTATTTATTGGCTGTTGCTTGAATCCGTTGTCTCCTGATGAGTCTTCTCTCAGGACTCTTTCAGGTGTAGTAATTAAAGCCACACTGTGCTGGAAACCATTTTAATTAAAATGTTTGCCTCTGGTGGATGGGGTCTGATGTTCTTTGGAAGAACATTATTTGGAAGGATACTTTTTAAAAAGAAATATGAAAATAGAAAAGCATATAAATATACATAAAGCAAAGTAACATGCTGAAAACACCTTTTTTTTTTTCTTCATTGTTCAACATTCACAATCCTCTCTCTCCCAGAAACCCAAACTAAGTAGTGACACCTGATTTCTTAGTTAATTTTTTAGAATTCATCATTAACACAGTAGTATCCCTTGAAGATAAGGTTATTTTGCAAGAGTGCAGAGTATTTTTGAACTCATTCAATGTGGAAGCTATTCAGCTTTCATTAAAATTTTCACCAATCAAGTAGGTAACAACTGTGCTGGTAATCCCCCTCATTTTAATTCTTCTCTCCTGCTTTTTTCCCCTTGTGATCTGATGAGCACAGTGTCAGGAACCATAAGGTTTTTTTCCTTTGTGAAAGGTGCAAATCACAAATCATGTACCTTTTTACACACAGTTTTCTTGTGTGTTTTCAGAGTTTGGAGCCCCTTCCAATGGGTGGGCCAGACTTCGGTGCCCTGGGAGAGGAAGCTGAACTGGTTGAAGTTGAACCTGAGGCCAAGCAGGAAATTCTTGAAAACAAAGATGTAAGTACCTGAGCAGCATCCTGATTTTTTTCTTAACAGAAATGTTTTGGCACCCATGCTTGTTTTTCCTAAGGGAACTTTCGAAACTATGCTTTGAGAGATGAAAGAATTCAATTTTGTACTGTCAGTTTAATCTGATGCTGTCTAGTTCCTGTTCTTTTCTTCCTTACCCCAGGAGTTGTTATTAAAATTCAACATTGAGCTAACAGACCTGTTCCCAGGTGCTGCTTCCCTCTCTTTTTCATAAGAGGTTACTGCTTCTGCAGCACTGCTTAGGAGCAAGCCAGGCAACTGCCCTGAATCTGCTAGAGTGCGGTATTAGCCAGGTTTGGGTAAACTGCTGCCACGGGAATGATGTTACTAAGGGAAATACTAACTTCAGCAGAGGCTGCTAGCTTCTTGTTTTTAATATATCTCATGTAAAAGCATGTCTGTCTTGGCCCATAATACATTTAGCCATGCTAGAGGGGTGAGTTATCATGCGTTATCTTGGTTTTTATTAAAATTTTCCTTTCCCTTATGCTTCAGCATCATCCTCACTAGAAGCTTGGTAATAATGTTTGTTTTTTATTTCCTTCATTGTGTATATATTCTGATAGGGGTTTTTTTAAGCAATTTTCAGTCATTCTGCTATTTTATTACATGCAAATACATTAAGCATTTTGTAAATTTATTTTTTTTTTTGTATGACACCCCTGAAATTGTAATACACTGAAAAGGTTGGAAAAATAAAGGAAATGCAATTATTTGCTAACCTATAGCATTGTGATTTTTAAGATAACTTTGTCTCAGATGATTATATAGCAAGATGAATAATTTTAAGGAAATATAAAACCTCATGATGCAAGACATCTTGATATACAATTTAAATACAATGCTCCAGTGGTAGCAATAATTTAAATAGAGTGTAAATATGTATGGCTTGTAGGTTTGTTTGTTTTCTCTTTGAACTCTTTGTGTAGCTCATACAAGAAATGGTTGACCACGACTAACTACATGTTTTGTCTTATGTGTCTTAGTATATCTTAGGTGTGATTTCTGCAGTGACTTCTTTGTCCATACAATAGTTGCAGCTAAAATGCTAGCAGCTACTGGTCATTACTGTCTCTTCTGCTGCAACCAGTATTAGTTTTGGTGTTACAGTTCTTTTTTCTTTAATTTCCATGTTAAGGGAACAACTTTCTAGAATTGTAGATAACACTGATTTTTGATAATGTAGGTTAGCAGTTATTAGCCTAGGAGCCTTCAGGGTTTTTCTCTTGGACAACGATATTTTTTTTCTGCATTGCTGATTTTGGTACTCATTATTAGATGCAAATTCAGTATTTGTGTTCACACATCTGTTCTGTGTAGGTGGTGGTTCAGCATGTGCACTTTGATGGGCTTGGAAGGACCAAAGATGACATCATCATGTATGAGATCTCTGATGTTTTTAAGGCTAAAAATCTTATTGATGTAAGTACTGTAGCAAATATACTGTTTAAAAATTCAAGTTGTGATTGTCTCTTGTTTTCCTGCTTTGGACTCCTCCCTTCAGACATGGGGCAATTTTGTGATGATTCTGATCTTGCGATATGGAGGTCAAAACTTAAATATGAAATACTGGCAGATGTGGTATTTTCTGATGTATTCAGCTCGAAGGTGTTGTGGGGATGGCAAACAGCACTCTTGGATAATTTTAAGCTTCACTCTGTCCAAGTGAGAATTGCTAATTGTGTAGGTGATGCTTTCAGTTAATTTGCTTAAGATCTGACATTGGATCTCAGTGCGGATAACTGATGCCAGTGTCCACAATGGATTATTAAACTGTGAGTTAGGCTGTATGTCCTTGCACTTTTAGGTGGTGATTCCTTCTGGACTATGGCTGGCAATTAGACCTGTAAATTGGTCTAAGTCTAAACAGATTAGGGTGTTTGGGTTTTTTGTCAAAAGTGTGGACACTGTAAATAGGTGTATAAGTTTTAAGTATTGAAACAGATTTGAATAATAGATTTGAGTATTACAAGAGTTAGGATGCAAACTAACAAGAGGTAGGAATTGAGCCAGGTGTTCTGGATTTATTTCTTTACAGATTCAAGTGATAAAATGGTTGTGATCTGTTTTGAAGGCACATGTATGTGTCTTGGTATACAAGACCCGTTAATACTGTATGACTTAGTTGCACTTCAGCTATTTTATCCTAGTTAGTTTTTGGTAACCCAAAAGACTGAGCTACTTATCTCATCCTGTAGGTGATGAGAAAATCGCATGAAGCTCGTGAAAAGTTGCTTCGCCTAGGAATCTTTAGACAGGTAGAGGTTCTGATTGATACCTGTCAAGGTACGTATTGCCTCATTAATCCTCACCTTTTTTATTATATAAACACATGCATACCTATAATGTGTATTTCCCTATGTAATAAGTTGGACACTTTTTGTGTATATAACTTTCTCTCTCCTATACCTTTATATACTTTAGATGTACATGTAGGTGTGCTATATGAATGTATGTGTCTACATCCATTATCCTTATGAAAAAAGATATATTTGCATGTATCTGTATATAGGTGTATGTGTACATAAATATTACTTGTATGCATGCAAAAGTGAGTGAATTTCCAGCACTGAAATAATTACAGTACACATCCCTTAATCCAAAGTTTCAGAGGAACACTTGAGGAAAAGCTTGAAAACGCGTGCTGTACTTTCAGGTATTACACAACACATAACTGACATTATATCAGCACATCCTTGCTGCTTAAGGAAATACTAGTAATTGTGTCAGTGCTTGTGATTAAAAATTGGCTGATAGTACATATAGAGCAGCTGAATGTATGCAGGTTTCCCAGTCAGGCTCAGTTGGCATTCCTGGGCTTGTGGTTGCTTTCAAACTTGTTGTTGTTCTCTTCAACAGAGGAAGGTTGTGTTATTGAGGGAAACACAGTGCAGTTCCACAGGTTGCTGGCGATGGGATGCTGTCCCAGTTGCTTTGAGCAGAATTAGCTCCCCTTGACAGCCGTGTTTGGAGCAGCTGCTGTAACCAGCCCTGAGGGAACTGGTCAGTTTCTGTTGTTCAGTGCTTAACCGGAGAGTGCTGGGAGCTCTGTCCTAGTGACAACGTTCTTCCTGCCATGACTGGACCACTTTAATTTCTGTTTTTCTAATGTAGGAATTTGCATACAGCTTTGTTTTTAGTAGGCAGATAAGAGAGAAATGTTATTATTTCATAGTTAAGCTAATATGTTGATGATTAAAGCCATTCATGCTATGATTGAAGCAGATTCTGCACTCGTATCCAAATGACATTTTCTCAAGCCATTTTTCCTTGTAATATAGGCTTTAATTATCACTTAATTAATCTAGTTTTCAAATAATTCATCTTCTGTCTGTTTTTTTTTAAATAGCTTTTTAGAGATAACATACACAGATTCGTTCATTTGTTTGCTTGTTTATGTGTGTAGGAGATGATGCCCTTCCAAATGGTTTAGATGTAACCTTTGAGGTAACAGAATTGAGAAGACTAACTGGAAGCTACAACACTATGGTTGGCAACAATGAAGGCAGTATGGTATGGATTATTTAAAATAATTCTTAATTCCTTTTGATATTCTTTTACTTTCATGTTTCAAACCTAGCAAGGAATTTGTTACTAAATAAGTGAGGACTTGACCCAAGCCAAATTATTTTCTTGATCCAGCTTTACTAAGGCTTTTCCAAGACCTTTGTCTCTAAAGAGTCTTTGTATTAGTCAGGCTTTCATTCAGCAAAAGCCTATTTTGAGCTAGGGAAGAATGCTGAAGCCTCCAACTCAGTCTGTTAATTTTTTAATTCTTAAAATTACATAAATTATTTCCTGATAATATTTAAGATGCTTTATCTACTGGAGAGATTAGTAAGGAGTGTTTGGCGTTTAGTTTCTGTGCAATCTGTTTGAAGTCTTTTTCATCTCAGTCAAAATGCTTTATGTTTGACTTGGAAATTGTACTGGGCTAAAATAGCAAAAATCAAGAACCAGTTACTCTGGGCTGCAAAATGCAAGGTTTTCCAGAACCATAAAAACTGTGGAATTTGTTTCCATTTGATTCAATTAAGGATGCATCAGATTAAAATCTTGTGTGAAAAATATTTACCAGTTGACACAAAAAGTAAACAGCCATACCATTTTTCTGTTAATGTGCTTTTAATGGAAGGGTTGGTGTAAGTACATCGTGCTTTCAGGTGCTCATTCCTGCACCCATTCTGCATTCTCCTGTGCATGATGCAGCTGTGCCTGCTGGTGCTGGTAGATAAGCCAGATCAAGGGAGTCATCCTTTTCTTCTTATGGGTATTTTTAACCTGGATAAGATACTGCATGACTCAGGTGAAGGTGTTTTGCAAGCCCAAGGAGAATAGGAGCTCAGTGAGTTGAGAGCTGCTTACGCAGCTCCATTGCTGAGAGCAGTGTCCAGGGTGTTGTGGCCTGAATGAAACCTGTGGGGTTTTAGTGCATTCAGTCTGGAAGCTACTTTGGTTTCTGATTTTGTGCTCAGCTTCCCCTTCTGTTTGATTTTAATTTGTTAGAGAAATAAATGTTTGAATTATATGAAAGCATGACTTGTAGACACTGGTATTTGCAGCAGAGATTGTGTTTCCTTAAGATTTCAATAGATTTGACATTTTATTCTAATTGCTTAAATTAATCTGAAGCATATAGATGTAATATTTCATACTAATAGCCCTTTCTGGTTAGTTGGGTATATGTGTATTAGCCATCATCACAAAGTTCAGGTGACTGATTTGCTTCCAATAGCTGTTAGACAAAGGCAATCAGGATTTAGTAGCTTTTGTACATTCTTTTAAGATAGAATTCACAACAACAGTAGTCCTGGTAGTGTCTGTGCTTGGAGGAAACCTGCTCCATCCTTTCTGCCACAGGTCCAAGAGCTGCCAAAGGGATACAAGGAATTTGTGTCAGAACAGGCAAAAGTGTTTAACTAGTTTCTGGAGAATTGTAATGTTGCACTGTACTGCTGTCAGGACACTGCAAAATTATCTTGTTCCTCAAAACAAAAATGCAGGGAAGTGGGTCAGTATTGATAACTTTCCATTGGCTCATTGCTGTGGTTCTGATAAACCCTGCCTGAGAAGTAGTTTTTGTGATAATTGTCTGGAAATCCTGCAGTTGCAGAGCAACTGTTTATTATGCTGAAGACTTACTCTCCTAGACTTTGAGGCTAGCTGGGAGATTTTGCTTGAAATAATAGCAGTACTGAGGATACAGTGAGAATGCAAATTAAGTCAGCAGCTACTGGAAAGCAATAAAAATTGGATGATTAACTGTAACTTGTGCTATTATGGTGGCCTTTGCTGCCAATGCAAGGAGAAATCTGACTTAAAAGAAAATGACATTGAGTTACAACTGTTTTAAATGTCTTCATTTCCCATTCTCATGGTAGATATGCTTGTCTTCAGCACACGATTAATATGCAAGACAACAAACTACATGAAATACTGTGAGGGCTTTTTTTTTATTTTCTGTAGGTACTTGGGCTCAAGTTCCCAAATCTCTTTGGGCGTGCAGAAAAGGTAACCTTCCAGTTCTCCTACGGAACAAAAGAAACTTCATATGGCCTGTCATTCTTCAAACCACAGCCTGGAAACTTTGAAAGAAAGTAGGGGATGCATTTTTGAGTACTACATTTTTTTTTTAGGAATATAGAACAATTAATAAGATCTTTCATTGAGCAATAATGAAATGTATTCCTTTCCTGAAGGTCTGTTAATAATGTAGCAGAGCTGGTTTCTTAAGTTTTTGTGATATTTAAAATTCCACCTACTTAAATAGTTTCACTTTCAAACCTACCACTGATGTTGTGTTTTAGTTTTTCAGTTAACCTGTATAAAGTAACTGGACAGTTTCCTTGGAGCTCTCTCCGTGAAACTGATAGAGGAATATCAACAGAATTTAATGTAAGTGTAGCACAAGTGTTTGTGGAACTCATGCTTTATTTACGCTTAATTGAGGTCACAGCTGGCTTTCACAAGTGTTTGGTTTACTTATTTAATGATTGAAGCACTTGTGCACAGGGCTAACTTGTCATTATTTGAAAGAGGTCAACAATTTTAAAATGGCAGAGGTAATGCACCTTAGTCTTTTTGTTAGAATTCAATCTTATTTTGGCCATAGAAAAATACCAATGTGTTTTTCTCCAAATCTTAAATGTTTAAAGTATCATTTCAGAGAGACAGCTGGTTGCCTAAGTCCCTGTATCAGCACAATTCAAGACACTTCTCATTTGGGGTGGATTAACTAGTGTGTGCCTACTTGGAGAAACTATTTTGGCTGGAGCAGAATTAGCATTATTCTGAAATTAAAAAGGGCTTCTTTCTGATCCAAGAAGTTTATAAAGAAAAAGCATAGACTCATGTATAAAAAAACTTTGGAGAGAGAGATTTTTCAGGGAAATGTTTATTTTAATTTTGTAGCAAAATTTTTTTCATGTCTTACTGAATTCTTTATTTGTAGTTTCCAATCTGGAGGACAAATCACACAGTGAAGTGGGAAGGTGTGTGGAGAGAGCTTGGCTGCCTTGCTAGAACAGCATCCTTTTCCGTTCGAGAGGAAAGCGGACACTCTCTTAAATCTTCTCTGTCTGTAAGGCTTTTTCCCAATAGTTTTTAGAACGCGTTATTTTTAGTCATCTGATACTTCTGAATGATATGAAAGGAGCCTTTTGTCCTAGTAGGTAGTATATTTTAATAGAAACATCTGTTTCTGTGTTTGGTCATTCACACAGAGTCATCCAGGAGGTCCAAAGAGAAGACACATTTTCATAGTTGACTGTTGCATTTTGACTGTTGTTTAGGCTGGCTGCTTCTTTCTGCAGGGCCTCCCTCCATCTCATCTGCAGTCTTTTTTTGCAGAATTGTCTTGTTTTGTAGAAGACAGGATCAGTAAATTTCCTCATCCTACAATTGTTGTGTCCTTTCAAAATATTCTTGCTTATAGCAGTTTTTGACCACTTGTCATCTTTAACCTGTAGCTTACAAGTTGTAGGAGATAAACTATTTGCAGGTTACTGTCACAAAATTGGTGATTTACACTGGGGTATTGTTGCTACTATATTTTTGGTGTGTACCATGGCCAAAAGATATAAATGTATGCATTTTATGTGGCCTGTAAATTCAAAACTAAGTCTATAGGTATATTGTTTCCAAATCCATGAAGCTACAGCAGCCTTAGCTGGAGCTGTGGTTGTCTTCCACTGTTTGCAAAGCTTCTGAAGGAAAAATAATAGTGTCACTCTGTGCTATTCAACAGATACGAGAATCTAAAAATAATTGTTTGATTCTTTTCAGCATGCCATGGTAATTGATTCCCGGAACTCCTCAATCATGCCAAGACGAGGTGCTTTGCTGAAAATTAATCAGGTAGTATTAAATCACTTAGGCTTTTATTGGATTTTATCTGTAAGTGTGTTTGAGTAATGTATCTAATTGATGTTGATGTTAAAAATGTCTAAAGTTAGACATTAATTGGAAATTGACCAGGGTACAGTGATGACCAGTATTTACTTTTTCTTTACAGAGTAAGCCTTTTAAAGTCATGAAACCTTTTTTATTGTGGCAAATTTTCATTTGTATACCCTTGGTCAAATGGCATAGCCATTTTATCTTACCGTTAGCATTGAATTATTTATTAGCTGAGGTACAATATCCCTGACAGTATTTACTCTGCAATTTACAGTAGGTATTAGTCCTTGTTTTCTAACACTAATGTGAGACTACAAGACTGTAGCAGTCCTATTGCTGCTTACAAAGTTTGTAAGTCTTGGAATTAAAAATGAAAGACTGGGTAAAAATAACTCACAAAGGCATACACATGTATCATTTTGGCACACAAAATAGTTCTTACTCTTTTTACTTTCAAACCTTTTGGAAAAGCTGTTTTTTCTGCTGTATAGGTTAATATGTCAGAACCATCAACTTTTGCAAGGCTTTAGAAACAGATTGCTTTGAAATGCCATTGGAACTAGAAGTGCTACTGTTCCTGTAAGCAGCAGTGAACCGTTCTGTTTCTAAGTGAGAAGGGATGGTTATAACTCAGGGTTTAGTTAACACATCATCTGTTAGATACTGCCTCTAATGCTGATTCAGTCACTTGTTATTTTCAACTACCACTGGTGTAATGCAACTGGCTGTCTTGTTCTTCAGCGCTGCTTTAGTATCTATGAGATCTTCTCAGGTCCTAGGTAAATTCAGTAAGAGGTTTGGTTTCAGGTACTGAATTTTCCAGCTCCATTCTGTTTTTCTATCATTTCCAAAATGGTTTAGAAAGCAATAGCCTCGTTTAATATTTGGGGCAGAAAGTGCTGCTCATGTTCTTTGTTGGTCCAAAATTCAGTTGTTTCTACGTACCAGTTTACCTGTATTTCTTATACAGAAAGCACTGCTTACGCTGATGCAGACATGATAAACTTTTAGGAGGAAGAAACATGTAATACCTGTTATAACTTTCATAAATGTATGTCTTTGCAGGAGTTGGCTGGCTATACAGGTGGAGATGTGAGCTTTCTAAAAGAGGATTTTGAATTTCAGTTGAATAAGCAACTTCTCTGGGATTCGGTAATTTTTTAAGATATTTTAGTAATTGATGTTGTAATGTTGGGCGTGTCTGGTCTTTGTCATCTTTCTTAAGAGTGATTTTTCAAAAACTTACTACAGCCTCTAATCTTGGTTTAGTTTTCTTTTGTCATTGTATATTATAAATATATGATTACTAATTTTGGTATCATAGCGTGTGATTGTTTTTTCTATGTAAAATGATTGGGCAATAATGGAAGGCTGGTTTCACTACAACACTAAGCTTACACTGCAATATTTTGAACTTCATATTTGTGCATAATGAACAATTTAAGTTCCGATAAGAAAGATATGTAGTAGTGTGGCAAGTTTATGAAACTCCTGTCTGCCACCCTGTAGGCAGAGCACGTCCCAGATGGTGCGGTGCCTACATTAGTACTTCGGTTTGGAGTAACTGTGTGGTTTTGGAGCAAATTTCTATATCATCATCACTGAGAAGTCTTGGTGTGGTTGACAGAGCAGTTCTTGTGTATACCAGCTATGTTTCTTTCAGAGGAAACGATGCTGGATAATTCTGCTTCAAGTTCATGTTTAATATACTCCAGCTTCTTATGAGAACATAGAGGTCTTAAGTTTTAGGCATCTTTAACAGCATAGAGCTAGTATTAGGTGGTATCACACAGAATCACACAGAATCTAAGGGGTTGGAAGGGACCTCGAAAGATCATCTAGTCCACCCCCCCTGCCAGAGCATTTAGCTATGTACTAGAAATATTTCTGTCTGTATTTAGAAAGAAGTTCTTTCTCACACAGAGATGGTGCAATAAGTTCTTATATTATAGCTGAATGGGGAATTAAACAGCAATTTCCACTATGGAGATTTAAAAATCAGAGGTTACAATAACTTGCAGCCCAACGTACTAAAAAAAAAAACAAAACCCAAACCAAAAAAAGCATTGCGAAAATCTCTGCCTCTTGGTAGCTTTTTCAGAAGTACTGGAATAATGAAGAAATTCTAAGAGACTGGAAGAATGTTAGCGTTATGCCAACAGTACAACTGAAAAACTCCAGGCTACCTCTGTAGTGCAGATACTAACGGGCTGATGCTGTAAGGATCTGTCAGTCTGCTGTTTCATGTTTTTATTCTTGGGCAACCTGGTGCCAGTAGCATCATGTACATAATTTTATGTAAGCCATTGGTCATGAGTGTACACTTGTATAAAACTGGCTTTTGCACATGCTGTGTATTGTGTAACCAGGTATGCATGTACGGTGTGATAATGTCAGGGGAGGCATCTGAGCACCCCCGGGGCAGAAGGTAGCAGGAGTATGCTGTAAAATTAATTATCCAACACCTTTAGGCCAAGTATTGACAACAGATCTCACCATCTGACAGTAGTACTTCTACACAGGCAGCAGGAAAATGATTCCATGTATTTATTACAGTTGTTTGGCTCTCAAGAATTACTGTATAGATAAGCAGTAATGACATATATGTATTTGATGTCAGTATAGTGAGTTGCAGAAGATGGTTTCATTAATTACAAGGCTAATTTACGGACAAGTAACAATTACACATTTTTGGTAGCTGTTTGCTGGACTTAGCCTCCTATGGGTTTAAAATTGCTGGGAATCATTTATGTCAGCAGTATTGTCTTATTTCAAGACATAAAAATTCATAAGAAAATAGGAGCTGGATGAGTGTTCCCTTTAGCTACTGTGAAAGTAGCACCTGGTTCAAATGTGTTTTGACTGTCTTTTTCAAGATGTAGCATTGCATGAAAGAAAGAGGGCAGCAACGATCAAGAGTTTTCAGAAAATGCCATTACTGATAGTGTGATATCCACGCATATACTGTGATCATCTGTAACTTTCTGTCAGAGTAATGGGAGCTCTGCCAGTTTCTGAGCAATGAAATTTACTAATACTATTTTGGGGGAGATAAGTAATACATACACATAATACAACTTATTTTTCTCTCCAAAGGTTTTTTCAGCATCGCTCTGGGGTGGAATGCTAGTACCTATTGGAGACAAGCCATCCAGTATAGCTGACAGGCAAGTTTTTTAAATGTTTCTTAATTTATTTTTTTTTTCAGTCAACCCAGGTAATGTATAAAGAAAACTATAGTAGAAGAAAAGCAGTAGTAGTTTTGGTTCTAAGAAGAATAAAATAAGTTTCTAGTTAGCTTAACTGCATATTACCACTCAAGCCATGCCTTCTGGTTTTCATTTTCATATTGGGGTAGCATAAATTTATAATTTGCTGTGTAGTAGCTCTGCTTGCCAATATTCATGGTTGCAAAATGATATTTGCCAAATTTTGTATCAGGCATAGGTAACACTAAGTATTTTTAGAAGTAAAGCCATATTGTAACTATGTGGGCTGTTTAGGCAATTTTGCCTTCTAAAACCTGTGTTTAAAGATCACTACCAGAAAGCATTTAGACTTAAATTTATTTACAATAAACACCAAGTGTCAACTTCATGTGTAGATCTTAACTACAGTATTTCTATCAAAATTACTACAACAGACAGAGTCAGGCAGTATTCTGATTCTTCTTCATTGCTGGGGAACCTTCTGGTTTGATCTTTGTACTGATTTTTATTTTTAATACTTCAATTTATCTTGATTTTTTTTTTTTGCCATATGCATCAGAATTTAGATATAATGTCTTGTGTTTATTTAAATATACTTTACTGAACGTTATTTAGAAGTTACCCATAACTCTGAAAAGCAATGTTAGAAGTATGGCTAGATGTTTTCAAATATGTCCCTCAAGTGAAGCATTAAATTGAATTTGACTGTATTCACTAGGTTTTACCTTGGTGGACCAACAAGCGTGCGTGGATTCAGTATGTACAGCATTGGACCCCAGAGTGAAGGTCTGAGACTTTTAAATTGCACTCCTCTGACAATACTGTAAATATTAGCGTGTAACGAAGAATCAAATTCTGTCCTTAAGCTTTGTATAGCTTGAAAAATACTGCACTCATTCTGCACTTTGAATCTGAGAAGTGTTGTCTTTGATCTGTTGTTGGATATTGGTTCACAATGGAAGAAAGCCTGGTTGTTCTTAGTTAAGCCATAAGCTACTTCTGTAAACCAAGTGTGTGTTCAGACTTGTGTGCTTCCAGTATGTCACTTTAATTAGTAAGCAACCTTCAGGCTGAAAAAAGTTCCCAAAAGATGGTTATAGCAACAGTCTCATTAAGTCTGTATTAGATACAGCATATGTTGTGGTAGTTCAGGGGAAAGGTGATCTGATCAACAAAGGCGTTTTGAGATCCAGGAGCTTCCCGAGTTCTTTTCCTTACTCTGCTGCTGTCTTGCTGTTATTAGTGGATTCAGTATTCAGTAAACTTTAAAGCTAATTGTTTAACTGTATCAGTTTTCCATTTCTAAAACTAAGATGAGTATTTCATAGGTGTTCAGGAGGTAGTCTCTGGTGAACCACAAGTAGGTGCATGCCTCAGGCTGTTCCATTGAGGGAGTGAAGAAAAAGGGAAATTCACTTAGAAAGTGTAAAGAATTGTGTAAGTGCTACTTTTTTACTTGATACTAGTGAGGCTGGAAAGAGCTGGAAGCAAGTGGCAATAGTTGCAAAAGAGGTAGCAGTGCAACATAGAGTGACTTAAAAATGTGTTCTTTTAATATCTTCCACAGTAAATGTTTTTATTTCGACATTTTCATTTTCCCTAAATAGGTGATTACTTGGGAGGAGAAGCCTACTGGGCTGGAGGCTTACATCTGTACACCCCTCTGCCTTTCCGGCCAGGCCGGGGAGGGTTTGGAGACCTTTTCCGAACGCATTTCTTCCTTAATGCTGGAAACCTCTGCAATCTTAACTATGGTGAGATTCAATATAACTGTATATAATAAAACCTCCTTTTTTATATATATATATATGTATAAGAGCAACAAGGAGGAGAGCTGTTATGTGTCTATTTACTCAGAAGCAGTTTGTTTACTGCATATGTTTTGGTGCCTGTCAAAAAGCTGCTGCTATTAACTTGTGTATTTGACAGATTTCCAGTAATTTTTTTAGTTCTCTACTTAAATTCTAGCCCAACTTGCAGGAAGGAGAGATAGGATGGTAACAGTAGTATCTGTGAATTGGTGATGTTTGCAGACCAATGTGGTAATTGATTAACACCTACGTCATTCTAAAGGGAGATCAGAAGATGATGTTTTAGTGGGTTTCTAATGTTTTCTGGGATGAACTAGATAAAAAATGGTGGCATTAGAGTGTAGATGAGGGTGTGTTAGCTGATATGATTATTATTATTATTATTATTAGTATTAGTCTTCCATCCTCAACTTTTTTCAAGATATATTTCAGTGTATTAGTGTATGATTTTTTTGTATCAGTTCAATCAGTTTGGGGATACAGTGATGTCTGCCTCACTTGATGGAAGAGAGATGGCATCCATATGGGAGGGAGACGCTTTATGCATAATTGAAAAGCACACAAATCAACTTTAAAATTAATAGAGACCCACTAAAGACTTTTAGTTAAGTCTTAGTTAAGACTTTTAGTTAAGTCTTTAGTAGTCTCGTTTTCATATTCATGCAAGTAGGTGCCCTATGGAGAGAAATGAAGATAAACCAGTGATCCAACCAGAATCATAGAAGCTTTTAGTTTTAGCCCAAGGTATTTGGTTGGCATTTATGGGAGCTGTGTGTAATAAATAAATTTGTGATCTGCAAGGGGTGCTCCAAGTAGTCTGTCTTCTGGCTCTGAAAATCCAGGTAGCCTTTGACCACCTTGACAGTCTACTTAGATTCTTGTTCTCCTGCTCTTTTGCTTTCAGGTGATGGTCCCAGAGCTCACCTGCAGAAGCTGGCAGAGTATATCCGATGGTCTTATGGTGCTGGAATAGTGCTCCGACTTGGAAACATTGCTAGATTGGAGCTTAACTACTGCTTCCCCATGGGAGTACAGTCTGGTGACAGGTTTGGTGTTTACACCGATTCCTTTAATAGTAACTGGTTTTAAAGGTTATTGTACTTCTGTCTGGTTTTGGCAGAGGGAGTTGCTGTCTTCTAGTTTTATTTTATGCCAGTTTAGAGACTTTTCAGCACTTGATGCTCTTCTTTCAGCTTGCTATATTCGTGTTGGCTTCACAGTACTTCTCTGTTTAAGACCGAGACTGTTGAAATGCGTGAATACCTGGATAGCAGGTTTTATTTCTTTAGAAGAAATGATCACTCAAACAGCTCATGGGATTTTTCTTAAGCCTTCCAAAATCAAATGATTGGATAAATACTGAGTTTAATGTCTTTGCTTGAAAAATTAAAACTAATTTAACTATAGATAAAGGGAGAATAAACTAGTTAGTAACCAATTATCCTACACCAAGCAAATGTTATAGTATGTAATAGAAAAGCTTCAGGGGGCCCATTCTTGCTTGTGAATACTGTGTGAGATACTCTGTATTCTGTACAGGAGTTGGATTATGTTTCTACTTGTCATTCATATGAATGAATAATAGCAATTTGAAAATTATGGCCTTTAATTTGCAAATGCAAATACTCTGTATGGATGACAGATTGGCAAAGCATTTATTTTAAAAAGCCTTTGTCAGCTGAAATTTGAATTGGAACTTTCCAAAGATTGAAAACCCTGGGAATCTGGGATAGGGAGACTTTATTTTAATTTCCCCAGTACCTTATGTATCACTTACGTTGTTTATTGTTTGTTTCTTTTCAGGATATGTGATGGTGTTCAGTTTGGAGCAGGAATCAGATTTCTATAATACAGAAACATTTTACATCAGTACATGAAATTGTGCTCTGTAATTGAAATCAAGACTACAACATAGCTCAATACGGTCTAATTTTTTTCTTGAAATACAGTTACACATCTGAGTGATTTACCTCAGACTCCACAAGAAACTACATTAAAGAATTATGCTCTAAAGGTTCATTGTACCTCTGATTCTTACCAAAGAGGGGAGAGTGTTTGTAGGATTGTAGCTATTTTAACTCAGAGCTTTTAGTTACGAGTTGTTACTTAAAATGCTAGATTTGTGTCAGAAATTGGTTCTTGGATATGGTTCACATGGTTACGGTTCTCATTGGCCTGCACAGCCTTCACTATTCCAACGACAAGTGTTGGGATGACCACTCAGTGGATGGAGTGGAAATTTAGAGGGAAGTTTTTCTGCATCATCAGCTTCTGTGAGCAAATGACCCTGAAAAAAATGTTATGGATCAAGAATTATTTTATACAGATAGTGGTTGTAATTGAACCATAATGTTCAGATTTTAATATATTTCACTATTGTAAAATCATCTATCTTTAAATGCCTTCTACAATCCGAATTGCATACTATAAACATTCAAGTCAGCTTTCTTGGACGGTAAATGCTAAAATTCGAGAATAACTTTGAAAGGTGAAGCGTTCTCAATTCTGAGGCAGTTTTGAATGTTCTGGTGCTCTCAGCGAAGCCATTGATTTGGGCTTTGCAAACACATCTTTTGTAGCAGTTGCAAAAAGGGATGTATAGACATGATCGTGTGATACTACCTCATTTGCTTTTATGTGACTTCTTTAGGTGCTAATTTCACTTAAAAGTGACCTCCTGCTTTATCACTCAGCATATATTCCAGTTTTTATAAGGTTGGACTGATTCACTATTTTAGTCCCAACAACTCATCTTTGAAGATAGTTCCAATTTTTTTTGTATGTATCAATCCTGAGTTGTCATTATCCTAAGAGAATTTGAAACTAGAATCCACTTACCCTGCATCTAAATTTACATTTTTTTGTTATTAGATGTCAGCAAATTTAAAATCTTAATACAAAGAAGATTCTGGGAGAGTAGAACAGAAATACACAGCCTACTATACTTCTGATTCTTTCTACTCAGCTAAAGACACAGGTTTGGACATGCTGACACGCTACTTGACTTTGCTGAATGCTGTCAGAACTTCCATGAGGTCTTGTTCCCTGTCAAGTTAGCACTGAGATGCTGCTCTTTAAGGAAACCACAGTATTCTACATTGCTTTAGAATTGGTAATACAGTAATTGCTGTAATACGGTAATTAAATCTGTTCATGTTGATAACTCACTTTCCAAAATATGAAGGCTCTGTTTGGTTTTGTACAGCTCCGCTTGACTAAACTTCCTTCCCTTTTTATAAAGTTGCAGCAACAGGCTCACAGATGTTCAAAACAGAAAATTGTGTGAATGACAGGAGTCAGGTTTATTTCAAATAACGAAATTTAATATAAAGAAACTTTTTTTCAGTGTGTATATCTGACAGCTACTGTAGCAAATACTTATTTAACAAAACATTTCTGATGATTTTTTGTTCTTATGAGATAAAATACAACACTATGTTAAGAATGTCAACAAATGTTACTTTTTTTTCACCAGCACTATCTACATTTTGATATATAAAAATATTTTTAGTGGGAAGAATGGGAATGTTTAGATACCAAACTACTGTTAGGATTTTCTCCCAGGAGTTCAAAGTTTATTTTGGTCCTGTTGATAAAATTTAATGTATCCTGTTGCCTTAAGAACTCCTTTTTGTGTACACTGTTATTAAAGACTGGCCAAGTGTAGTACTTTAATAAATGAGAGAGTCCTAAGCTAGTATCAGCTGGACATTTTAGAGGGGAAATAGCCTTCCTGAGTTGAGCAGACTCACAGAAGTAGCCTCAGCCTGCACGCTAAGAAGAAACTGGTCTACAATTAAGTTATGATAGAACTGTGATCTAAGTGAGAAATAGAGGATGAATGGAGAAGCTTTGCTGAAGGCTGAAGAGGCCTTTCAAGCGCATCTGCTGACAGACCAACATCTGGATTACACTCACTCTATGGAATATTGATATGATTCATATATTCCCATTTGAAATTTGTTGCAGAGACTCTAATAATTAGGATGGGTAAGACAGAAATCAGAATCCCATTAGAAGCTGCTGTAGTGCTAAGCACACTCGGTGGTAGAATGGCTCTGGACAGATCTGAAGCAGATCCCTTGGCTGGTTGCATTTCTGACCAGAGTTTGTCTGTGAAAGCAAAAAAGGTGAAAGGAAGGCCTGCAGTTTTAACTAATTCAAAAGCATGGTGTTTGCTTAAATGGATAGTTTTGGATATCGTGTTGCCTATTGAGTAGTCAGAATGCTCTTGCTTTATAGCCATGCCTGCTGTTTTGGACAGTAAGATGGTGATAAATGCCTCCAAGTGCCACACCTGGAACTGGGCTGCCCACATGCTTGTAGACTCATTAATTGTATGTGAACAGTGCTGAGATGCAAGTACCATCTGAAGCAGGGTTTCTTCAGCTATGTTGTTACTGCTTACAGCCCTTTCTAGGGGCTAAAAGGCCTGGGGAGGAGAGGAGGGCTTTTTAGGGTAAGGGCACTAGTCTTGTTGCCAGTGAGAAGGTGTCAGTAATGGCAGAAGCAGGGCTAATATTTGTATCACCAGCTGTAAGACAGTAATTTCTTGGAGCTGTTCCACTTACACAGAAAAGTTGCAAATGCTCTTTGTATTTGGGAGATCTGATGGTGTCAGGGACTGCTAATGACCAAGGTGTTACGGAGCTTTGGGGAGAGGTGGAAAAGGAAATGGGGATGTTGTTAACATGTAGGGGGCAGGTTTGCTGTTATATTGTTAAGAGCATGACTGCATTTGATTTAGAAATATAAACTTCAAAAATAAAATGGGATGCTGCCTGCTGAATAACATGGAAGCGTGCTTCAACATAACATGTTTGCTATTGCTCTGTGCCTTTTTTCATACAGTCTGTACTTGGTGCCAGTGGAAGCTCTGCAGAGATGTAGCAACTAACGTTTGACACTACCTTCGCAAGGTGCCTGTTGGTTTCATTGGGCGTATGTGTAGAAATTGCTGTCCATGTTGTGTCCTTGGAGAGAAGCATTCATAGCCTTCCTTTCCCACATGCAGTAAAATGTACAGGCCCACAGAAAAGCAAGTGGGGGTAAGGTGTCTCTGGGAGCAGTTACTCAAATGGAAAAGTATAAATTTTTACTGTGATGTTACAGGGGGAAAAAACCCCTTGCTCCTTCCTGGGCATGTTAAGGAGTTGGTTGTATGTCTGAGACATCCTGAACGTTGTATGAGCTAACATAAGAAAATCATCCTAAGATTACAGAATTTGAGTGTATAGGATTGTAGGTTTGTTCTACCAATCTCACGTTGTCTTTAAAAGGGCTGGAGCCTGGCAGCCACAACGGTAGCAGTCATTCTCAGGAGGATTTTTACACTGCTTCTCTACCATGGAAAGGTTTTTGACACCGTGTAATCGAATGTACGTTTAACAACAATGCTAAATTGCTGTTGGCAACTGCAGTGCTCTTGGATGTTTTTAACTTAATTGGGAAGAGACTTTATGCTGGACATATGCAGTGCAAGTTGGAGCATTTAGCTTTCTTCCATTGTTAAGCAAAAAATGCAGCTTGGGCTGCAGCTGGTAGAGCTATTGTCCGCATGGAACAAATAGTCTATAAATATTTTTTTTTTTAGTTAAAATACATCAGAGAAACTATTCTGAAGCAAAGCAGTAGCATCAGTAAAATAGGACATTTTTACCTTGGAATTAAATAACACTATTTAAAAAAAACAACCAAACAACAAAAAAACCCCTGAACAACCAAACATCAACTGCCTCCCCACCACCGCAAACCACAATTTCATTCATTCATTTGGTAGACCAGGAAGAAAAATTAAGTGTCTCATGCCTGTAAGGTATCTATCGTCTTAGAAAAATCAGTATTATTATAATAGAACAAGACAGTATGCAATGATTTTCTAGTCTTAAAAGCGAGTTGTTTTGCTTTGCTTCAGTACATGAAGAACTATGACCATAAATTCAATGTCAGCATTATTTTGTGGTACATCTACTTACACTAATCTGATGTAATCTAAAATTCTGAATACAGTATAAAGCTATAAGGCTAAAGTAGAGGAAACGGAAACCTCTATAAAAAAAGGCGAGCAGTGTCAAAATGAGCAAATGTGAATGCAGACTTTTAAATGTTCAGCTAAATATTAAAGCTAACAGTTCAGGGCTGAAATTAAAAACAGATTTTTGAAGTAGGTTTAGTCTTTCCAGTGTAATCCTCTATTTCTGAAAAGATGTAATTAAGCTCTGACAGATATTTCTTAATGAATATACACTCGCAGGAATCTACCTGTTGAGAGGTAAGGTACCAGAGAGAATTTTCTGGGATGTAGAGTGTTGGTATCTCATTCATTATGGAAGGTTTAAATTAACACAGCTGGTCACCTTCATACTTGCCCTTGGACAGAGTCTGCATTTCAAACCGAAGGCCATTCAACTCATGCAGCAGCAGCTGTGTCACTTTTAATGGCCATTAGGTTATTAAAGACTTAACACACACGATGAAAAGCACTGATACAAGCTCTTCACTTCCTATTTAGAAGATCCCTGTTTGTTTGAAGCACCATTATGTTACTCAGAATAACTCCAGGTTTTGTTTTGGTTTTCTTGAAGTGTAATTTTACTTTCTTTTGCCATAGGCTCTTCTGATCTCAAACAACCTGCCCTCCTTTTCCTTTGCAATAGGCTGACATACTTCCACTACTTACACTACAAATTTAAGCATTTCTTGATAAATACATAGAGCATCAATGTCAGAGGCGAATGGATCTATCTGTGTGGCTTTATTTCAATTATTAAAAGATACCTACTTGTAAGTTGTTACATCTTGAGTGCTGTACTTGAGTCTGTGAAGTTTTACATGCCATTTGGACTGTGTGTGTAGCCTGTGAACCAATGTGTGTGTGCCTCGCCCCTGAGGGTGGATAAAATGCTTTTTCCACACTGTCTTAAATCTAAATGAAATATTCACTAGAAAAATTTGTAACGGTTGAAGTGTAGGTATTTGAGCAAAGTAGAAGAGCTAGAAGTTTTGGTATGCTAATCCACTGTTCTCACTAGCAAGAGCACAGGGAAGAATTCCCGGCTGCACAGGAAATCGACATAAAATATTTATTAGGTATAGCCTGAAACCTCAAAATCATTTAAGTGAGAGGTGGATTTATAACTGGTATTGATCCCAGCTTCAGTAAGTTCTCACAGTCTAAAGCCTTTGCTATGGGCAACGCGCTGTTGTTTCAGGAAATAAAATTTATTTTTTCTTCAGTCTCAATAAAAAATAACCATCATCATTGCCTTTTTGGGCAAACACAAGACAAGCTTATCTTGCTGTGAGGTATAAAGATCCAAGTATTTGCAGGGAGGATACATTTGACTAAAAGATGGGGCAGTGGGCTGTCTAATTAAGAGCAAACTGCTCCATTTTAAGTTTTAGGTTTTCTACGCATTCCAAAGTCAGCACAGCATAAAGTTCACAGCTTTTTAAAGGTGGTGTTATCTCAGCTAAGGCTTAAATGCCTATAACAAAGCAAGACATGAGTGTCCTGATGCACCAGTAACCTTTACAGGAAATCTGAGCTGGTTAGGGAAGAGGTGAGCATGTGAGAAGAATATCATAGTGCTAGGTACAGAGGAATATGGAGCTGGGACAGCGTGGAACAAGGCTGTGGTCACTGCAACGTTCATCAGCTATGCATTAAACATTTAGTGCAGGCAGACCCTTATAAAATCCCTTCTGTATGCTCCATGCAACATAGATCATGGGATGCTTCCCTGTATCCTGCAGTAAAACCAGATCAGAATTGAAAGCCATTGGCAGGTTTGGGACTTGCCAAGGAAACGGGAAGAGAGTTGAGGTTATAACCAATGTCTTAAGCAGGATTTCCACTTACTGAAATGGGTTTCTGAAATCAGGAGAAAATGAGAAAACAGATTTTGTGTAAGTTTCAGGATACTTTATTGATGAGTGCTTAAAGCAAGAAATTACACCTAAAAAAATGAGACTGCAAATGCAGGGCATACTTATCTGGAAACCAATTTCTTCCATGAGCCTTTAAAGATATCTGGCTTGTGCAGCTCCTAAACTTGACAAAGTGGTTCTTTTCATTCCAGGTGGTGCCCTTTGCATACAAAAGCTGCATACGGGTTATTGTAATTATTAAGCTGTTTTGCACCCCTCCAAGACAGTACATGGGCTGAATGAGTGGTTTGGTCAGCAAAGGTAATTTCCTCAGGTGCCTGGAGCCTTTGTGGTAGTTTGCAGTACCCCAGCAAGAGGAGGGTGGGCACCTCTGGTCTGGTGTGGGGACTAGACCTACTGGAAGCTGGAAAACATGTGGAATACACTGCTGATGCAACGGTGCCAGGGTCTGCCTTGTTTGTATGTTCTTTATAATAATTCTCACTGCTCTTTACACAAACAAAATAGTGAAGTTTCATAATTGTTTCCATGATGGATTCTATGATCAATTAGAGTGAATCCATATGTTTGGGCCAGATGTGAGGGACTGCCCTAATTTACACCAGGGCTTCTTGTGTACCCTGAAATTCTCAAGCATATTGTGGTTACAATTCTGGTTTTGCCTTGCTTGTTTTTAGAGAAGTTTTACTTTCTTCAGAGATGCTGTGTCCAGGATTTTCTGGAATTTTTGTTTTGTTACCAATCCATTTTTAAGCTCAGCGTTCCTGGGGCTTCTGAATGGAGAAGCTCAGCAGAGCAAGATCACCACTCAGCAGCCTGGCTGGCAGACCAGACCACAAGAAACATGGCTTGCAGGAACAGATAATGCTGCTTGCATGGCCAGTGAGAGTGACCGTTATGTTAAAATCCACAGTATATATTATTTTGAGATATTTAAATGATGTGGTAACACATAACATAATGGTAGCATGGGGCTGGAGGAAATTATGGAAGTGGCGATGCTGCTCATTAATCTGATGAGGAACCCTCGTCCCTCATTGCAGGACTTCTGAGATGTAGAAACAGCACTCTCATTTCTTGGTTACTTTTGCCAGTGGTGCACAGCGGTGCTGCAGATGACTTCGTACCTTGCTGCACTGGAGCAGTAGGCAGCTTGAGCAGAGGAATCTTTTAAACTTGAAATTTAATCCATTAAAGGTGAATATTAGAAGTAGCTGCCAGTACTACTCCAAACCTGTGGCTACCCCTCAGTTCCTTGCTTTGAAACAGTATTTCTCTGTTTGCCCACCTCCTGTTGATTTGTAAGACACAGCTACAGAAATTGAGCCTGTAAGGCAAACCTGTGGTTCAAATGCAAAAAGAAACTCAATCAGAGAAATGAGCATTGCTTTCATTAATCTTTTATTAGCTATTGTGTTAAATGCTACTTTCGGTAGGGAAAAGCAAAATATTTTTTATACAAAAATGTATGGGTTTTATAAAAAAAATATGCATTTTTTTAATGCAACTTAGGTAAATTACAGTATATATTTAGAAACTGCTCCATGTTCTGTTAACAGCAGTTACACAGAAATGAAAAACACTTAGTCTCTTCTCTCAAAAACACTTTCAGGCAAAATCAGGCTACGTCCTATGCTATGTTCTTCTTTGGACAAAAAGCCACATTCCAGTTCAAACACCCAGTTTTGTGTTTGTATTCTGAAGAATCCTCCACTGCTTCTGTCCCACTTAATGAAAAGGAACGTTAATTAAATGCTGAGTGTTGCGCAGCTTTTCTTTCCCTGCAATTTAGGGCAGCTCTGTCCTGTTTTGTATTCTCAACCGACAGAGTGGGGTAGCCTCTGGGTGCAGCAGGTCCCTTGGGCCTGTGACTGCAGGGTGAGTTACAGGCTCTTGATTAAAGCTCCCTGCCGTGCCTCAGCTGGTGGAGCTTCACTGCCTGCTCCTGAAGTGCCTAACTCTTCTTAAAAAGCATTTGAACTTCTCCTATCCACTGTTCTGTTGCCGACGGCAGCAGTATGCCTCCTGTTCTTTGGCATTGTCTTTGTAATTGCAAAGCTGGATTAAAATGTGTCAGTCCAGTCTGGCACCTTCCTCTGAAAGCATTGTCATAAAAAATAACATTAAAAAAAGTTAATGTTCACTCTTGAATATATTTAGAGTTGGATTCCCAAAGTGTCATGTCTACTCAAGTCATCATTCCACCATCTATCAGGCTGCAAATTCATGGTAATCTTCAGTTCATAGACGCCTGTGCTGCTATTCAGAAGGGTCTTCCCAGCCCCAGTCATATGTTCCTTCCACTTCCCTTCTGCTGGCACTTGCCCTTGGGTGACTTTATGCTCAGTCATGCTGGAAGGCTGGGCAGGGTGATTTTGATTTTGGTTTGGTGAGTTGTTTTTTTATGAGTTGCCTAAGTGCCTGTAGAAAAGCACCAAGCAGCTGGAGGTGAGGGACAAGAGTAGGTGGTTAAATCTTTCGTGAAACTACAGGCTCAGAAAAACATCTTTGCTATCTTATGCTCTAGATGTGTCCCATAGCGTCACTTCTGTGTCAGGTCAAGCATGGAAATCTGTCCCGTGGGCTGGGTCTGTGCATCCTGTGCCAAGCTGGGTTGGTTTGAATGCAGTGCTTTGTTGGGGCATGGGCTGCCGACCGGGGGCTGCTTGCAGGTGTGCGGCCAAGCGCTGTGCATGACTTTAGGTACCTGGTGGTCTCATGAGAGCCAATGGGACCGCTTCAGGGGCTTACAGTTAAGAATACACATCAGACTGCACAGGATCACAGCCTAACACCATAAACTCTTCAGGATGTTTTTAATGTGAATTCCACAAAGCCCTTAATTGTGCTCACAGTGGCAAACGTGGAGCCTACGGCCCCCTTATGCCCAACCTGAACGCAAGGGAGATGCCAGCCCTAAGAGCTGATGTGCCAGGAGGAGCAGGCAGGCAGAAGAGGCGCTTGGCTGCAAAATTAGGAGGCAAATTTGAATGTGATGACCAGCGAGGATCTGCTGCGGCCCAGCTGCCCCCGGCCGCCCCAGCACCGCCGGAAAGGGGCTCCGCGGCTCCACAGGTGACCCCCCCGGTGCCTGCGTGAGGCCGCGGGGTGCCCCAGGGTGGCCAAAGCCCCGCGGCGCCACCCGCGCCCGCCGAGGGGCGGCGGGGCACGGCCGGGC
>VZRW01007135.1:56530-315196 GCA_013398125.1 Aegotheles bennettii | reverse complement strand
CCCCGGCCGGGCCGGCGGCGGCTTGGCCGCACTCATCCCTCCACATCCCCCCCTCCCCTGCTCCCCTTCGCGTACGTCTGCCCCTGCTGGGCAGGAACCCCCGAGCACGCTTTCTGCTGCAGAATTAACTTCTGGTGACCAGGCAGGCTGCGAGTGTCGTTTCGTCTGGTCTGAAAGCTGAGGAACCCACGAGGGAAGGGTTAAACCCCCTGTGTTTGCTCCAGGCCCGCACCACCCATAGCTTTTATGTCGGCGTGGGTACTGTGCCTGAGTGTTCTTCATAACCAAACATATTCAGCGGAGCCACCTACCCCTGGAGCACCAGGATGTCCCACGGGTGCACTGAACACCAGGGTACGCCGAGTGTCTTCATTTGGGTTGTCACCGCCAGTGACCTGCCAGTGACCCTCCCCCTCCGGTGTGGGGGCCTGGAGAAGCTCCCCCAGCCCCGTGGGCCAGCACCCACTTTGGGGTGGCTCAGCCACCCCTGCTGCTGCCCCGGGTCCGCCCTGGCACGGCCAGCACGGCCTTCTCACGGTGTGGGCATGCGGGAGGCACCAACAGCCCCCAGCTGGCACCAGGGGCTGTGGGGCGATAGCACCGTGTGCTCTCGGGCACCGTGACCTTTTGTTGGGGCTGTAGATAAGGAGACGGTGTCTTGCCGCTAGACTTGATAAAGACGGTCTGGCCCTGTACACACAAGTGCACCTTTCTCCCGAGTGCTGTCCCCTCTAAGGATGGCATACTCTGTCCTACTCTGCTTCCCTGACTGACCAAATACCCACTTCCATGGAGAAACTCATCCCCCGTGCTGTTCCTGAACGTTGCCGTCTGTTAGGAGGAAAATTGTGTGTCCTTGCCTGGTGGTTTAATACCATTTCAACTTTCTGGCCTTCTGGCTTTGTTCTAGTGTCTGATGGATGTAGAGCAGGGACATAATGTGTATTTCAGCTTCCTTTCAGCTGACTGTTGAGTGAGCACATGTTTTACCCATATTGAGTCTATTAATTGCCAGCAATATTTAGAAGGTGGCTTTTTAATATTTAAAAATAAAATATCTGGCCTCAAAACCTGGCTGAAGGAAATTGCTTCCTTTTCCTTCTCCTGGTCGTTTATGGTGTGGCTTACTGGTATTTCCTTTATTATCTATTTTTAATCAAGTTTCTCCAGTATGGTTCTGCTGAGGAGCAGCAGAAGCTGTCATGCATTCCTGATCGTCTCAGTTGCTTCTGAAGGAAGATGGTGGAGAAAGCTCACCTCCCCTGGGGGATGCTGACCACGCGCTCCGAAAGTGTATTTCATTCAAAGGTGACTTCTAAGCTTAAACAGGCTGGCAGCATCCTTTCTTAAATGAGAAATTTTGGCGTCATTGGGTGGTACTTCTGAGGCGGCTGCTTTCAGCAGGGACCACCCACATGTTTTGCTGAGTTTGTTCATTATTTTGCCCACTCTTGTGGCCACAGCTCCTCTTGGCAGTGGAAGGGCCCGTTTTGGTGACTGCCCTGGGCACTTAGTGGGGAACCGCTGCTGCAGCAGTGTGAGACATGGCAGTCAGGCTGCTGTCAGTGTGATGGGGAGGAAACAAAACGTGTGACTCAGCTCTTAGTTGGAGTATCCCTTCAAGTCTGAGAATGTGAAGGGAGGAAAGACCATCTGCAAGCCTGTGGGGCCACCCGTTGGGTGTGGCATGCTGTGGGGCTGCTGGTGGCCAAGGCCCTCTACTGTAAGGAGAAATGGCTTATTACCCTCGTATGTTTTCCTCCCTTGGAAGCTTTAAGGCCTGAGGAAGGCACGTTTTGCACTGTCTCTGCTCAGTGGGTTAGCCCTCAAATGCAAGCTGTCCAGACCACAGCTATGAAACTGGAGGGCTCAGAGGGCTAAGCAGGGATGAAGTGGCGTGCTGGCGTCCGCACCAGGGGAGAGGCAGGGTAGTCCATGGTTTTTGGTAGGACCTGGGCAGTCACAGGAGCAAATTTTAGGTCTAGAAACAGAATCTTTGTCTGTGAATGTGAAGCAGAAGTAAATTGGAAGCTCATCTGAGCAGCATTCCTTGAATCAATTCGATAGACCATATAGGAGCCATGTGGTCAAGTTTTCCTGTGTGTTTGGGAATCTCTCTGCGCTGGGGGGCATCTCCTCCTTCCCTCCTTCCCTTCAGGCGGCTTCTGCTGGTGTTCTCTGAGGGGACCAGCAGATGTCAGGGTGAGCTTCCCAGAGTAGATACTGCCCTCTCCACCAACCGCTCTCCACAACAGCAAACCGAAGTGTTGGCTGATGATTTGCCACAGCCAAAAATCGTTCTAGCCTCCTCTGTCCTTAACAGCATGAAAAGGATCAAGCCAGAGGGCTCTTTATGCATACTTCTTGCTTTCGTTGCCTGTCTTTTGTATCGTAGCGTAAATACGGGCCTGTTATCACCATCTTGGCTGTATTCATGTAACGACCTTCAACCTGGTCTGTGCAAGAGCTGTAATCCAGTTATATGAATCCTTTTTGTCTTTGTGCACAACTCCTGAGCCACGCAACTCAAAGATCCTTCTAATGATACTGAAAAAGTTTTCATTTGTTGCTTACCCAGTTTGATTTTTTTAGTGATGGGTGGCAGCCATGTCATAAATAACCATAAGGTGTGGATACCTACCCATAAGCAACTAAATTTTTATTCTTATTTTTTTGGCTAACTACTTTATATCATGCTGCAATCTATTTTTAGAGAGACTATATTGGTAGAGGAGGGTTCATTAGGCTTATCAAGACAGCTGGTGTAAGCTCATACCATTGCCTTATGACAGGAGGATAAATAAGGTTCCTAGGGATGCTGGTGATAGTCATTGTGGCAGTATTCAAACTATTTACTGAAGCATGTAAACAGCTTTGCTGCTGCTCTTGCTTTAACAGTATGGTGTGACATGGTGCTTTGTAGGTGGGTGCAGGTAGGTGAGGTAGGGATAAGACTTCAGGTCAAATTTGTCAGCGCTTACAGTCAAATTCTATAGGCTGCTTAACTGTTTGAGGAAGCCTTTGAATTTCTACCTCAAACCTCTGCTTTACACTATCACACCTTATATTTATGTTTCAGAATTGTCACGGCTGAACGGACTTATTAGGCAGCCCTGACTTAAAAGAAACAGCAGCCACTGTTGCTCATGGGGAAGCCGTTTTTACCCTGGTTTCCTATGGAATTACAGGGTGAGTGATCTCACTGTCTCTTTGGCTCCTCCCTTCCTCTTCCTTCCTAGAAATATTTTTAACCCATAGTTTGACTAAAAATGCCCCTGAGAGAAAACTACTGGTGTTAAAGATTATTAAATGACTGCAGATTATATCAAAATGGGTCACCCATAAGTATGGAAAGACCTTAGTTGAGTCCCACAGCAGGAACACCTGCAGATGAACTCAGCCCTTGCACGCTACTGTAAAGCACACGTGGGAGGGACATGGCTGGAGAAAGGACCCGTCTGTGGGGGGAACACTGCAGGGAGATGCGCACTCTTAATCTCACAGTCAGTCATGACACCTATCATTAGAAAAGTGGGATGTGTTAGTTCCAGTGCTCATGTGACCACTTGGCTTTTACTCCGTCCCCTCCTCATTAGACTATGTGGAAATCTGCAAAAATCCAAGTTTGCCTGATGCTACTGTGACATGGTTTTGTCTTGGTGTATCTTGGGCTTTCAAGATGTGCCACATCTGTAATGTGATTAATAAACTTATTACACCTTTTCAGGAGCTCCAAAATCAGCTTTAATTACCTTAGGAAACTATTGGGGTGCTGGCAGGGCCCATAGCAGGATTCAGTTTATAAGCTAGGTGATCCCTTAGCTTCTTTTCAGACCCTGTAAAAGATACTGTTTCAGGTAGTACTGTGTTTCATCTTTGTTTGTAGAAGGACCTTAAAAAAAAAATCTCCCCTTTCCTGTTGGTCAGAGTGGTGTCTTAGAACTGAAATAAAGGGGGCGGTTTGCTCCAAGCCAACCTGCAAACCTTTGTTTTCTTTTCCTCATAATACACTGTATGAAAGATCTGGGCAAAAGGTGTTTGGCTAAATAAACCTTCTATTAATGTATCTGTGTATGTGTGTGTGTATATATATATATAGCCTATATAGAGGAGTCAGTGAGAAATACAACAGACTTAATTGCTTGGTGTGACACAATTCAGAGTGGGCAACGGGGTGAGGAAGCTGCTCCAGAAAAGAGTGATTTATTGTGCCTGCTGAAATCAGTAGCAGGGGGGAAAGAATCATAGAATATTAGAATGTGATGAGTTGGAAGGGACCCATCAGGACAATCAAGTCCAACTCCTGTCCCTGTGCAGGACACCCCAGGGTCACACCATGTGCCTGAGAGCATCATCTGAATGCTTCTTGAACTTAGGCTTGGTGCTGTGACCACTGCCCTGGGGAGCCTGTGCCAGTGCTCTGCCACCCTCTGGGTGCAAAACCTTTTCCTGATATCCAACCTAAACCTCCCCTGATTCAGCTTCCTGCTGTTACCCTGAGTCCTGTCATTCGTCACAGGAGTGAAGAGATCGGTCCCTGGCCCTTCTCTTCACCTCGTGAGGAAGCCACAGACTGCAATGAGGTCACCCCTCAGCCTCCTCTTCTCCAGGCTGAACAAACCAAGTGACCTTAGCCGCTCCCCATAAGACATCCCCTCCAGACCCTTCACCATCCTCGTGGCCCTCCCTTGGACACTCTCCAGTAGTCTCATGACTCTTTTATATTGTGGTTTCCAAAGCTGCACACAGTACTTGAGGTGAGGCCACACCAGTGCAGAGTAGAGCAGGACAATCACCTCCCTTGACTAGCTGGCCACGCTGTGCTTGATGCACCCCAGGACACAGTTGGCCTTCCTGGCTGCCAGGGCACACTGCTGGCTGATATTCAGCTTGCCATCAACCAGGACCCCCAAGTCCCTCTCAGCTGTGCTGCTCTCCAGCCACTCATTCCCCAGTCTGTACGATTCCCCAGTCTGTACAACCAGGGTTGCCCCATCCCAGGTGCAGAATCCGGCACTTGCCCTTGTTGAAGTTCATGTGGTTGGAGATTGCCCATCTCTCTGATTTGTCAAAGTCTGTCTGCAGGGTCTGTCTGCCCTTGAGGGAGTCGACAGCTCCTCCCCATTTAGTATCGTCAGCAAATTTGCTTAGAATTCCTTGAAGTCCTGTGTCCAAGATGTTAATGAAGATGTTGAAGAGGACTGGGTCAAGGATGAAGTCCTGCAGAACTCCACTAGTCATAGGACACCACCCTGATGTTACCCCATTCACCATCGCTCTTTGCGCCCAACCTGTGAGCCAGTTGCTCACCCATCATGTCACACGATTGTCCAGCTGTGTGCTGGACATTTTGTCCAGGAGGATACTGTGAGAGACAGCATCAAAAGGTTTGCTGAAGTCCAAAAATATTACATCTACTGGTTTTCCTTGATCAACTAGGTGGGTTATCTTGTCATAAATGGAAATTAGGTTCGACAAGCAGGACTGATGGCTGTGACTGATGACTGTGTTGTCCTCCAGGTATTTCTCAATACTTCCCGGAATAGTCTTTACCATAATTTTACTGGGCACTGAAGTGAGACTGACTGACCTGTAGTTTCCAGGGTCCTCCTTCTTGCCCTTCTTGAAAATTGGAATGACATTAGCCAGCTTCCAGTCAGCTGGGACCTCTCCAGATTCCCAAGACCTCCCAAAAATCATTGTGAGAGGCTTAGCGATGACATCAGCTAGCTCTTTGAGGATTCTTGGATGAATCCCATCAGGCCCCATAGATTTATAGGGATCCAACTTCAATTGGTTGTTTCTTACTATCTCCTGACCTAGTACTCAATGTATTTTTAAGCTCTTCCTTTCCGTAGACTGGTGTTGGAGCTCACCCAACTCTTAGCCAGATGATGAGACAAATGCAAAGTATGTAGAATCTAATTCTGGTCTCCTGGTTCGCAGAAGTATGTTCGCTGCAGCCTGAGAGGATGATGCTTTGCTGGGGAAGCATGCTTGTTCATCGTAATGGGCTGCTGCTGCTGAAATATCCAAACAGAAGATGAGATGGATGCTGGTTAAGCAGAATTACTTGCTTTTTAAGAGAGGAATTTGCATATAATTATATTGAAGCTACATACTGCTCTAGACATGTATATATATCCACAGAAAGACTGTATGTAGAAATATGCAAATTCAGATTCAATTTATTATCCTTTCTACTACTAATTTAAACAGATAGAGACCTAAATTTCCAGTTGGAACCTGTGTAGCCCAATTGCCGAATTTCTCCTGTAGGGTTCAGGCGTACCTCTGACCAGGTCTGGTTTCAGTCTGTCCTTGCTAGAGCAGTGCCAGTTTGGGGTCTGACACTGTTCTATTCTGGTCAAAGCTTTACTGTGGATATAGTTTGTGTCAGTGTCTCAACCGAAATAAACTTCACACACAGAGGAATCAAACTTCTAATTGTGTCCTACACCCCATGTAACTGCAGCTAAACTGGGCTATTTCACGCAGCACAGCTCTAGGCACAGTCTCTTGGTGAGACAATGGAGTTTTGAATTACAGCTTAAAGTTTTCTTCCAGGCAGGATGTGGCAGGATATGTGAAATAGCTCTGTAGCAGTGGATTGAAGAAAGCGACTTGTTTTTATTTAAGAAAAACAGACATTTTGAAGTTGTTTTATTTTCCGAGTTGCAGTCATCAGTGTAAGATTCACTGTCGGAATGTTACGTTGCACCATAAAACCTTAGCGAGGTGGTTATCAACACTTAATTTTCCACAATCAGATGGCAGAATTTCTTAAAAGTACTAATGACAGGATTTTGAAAGGGACTCCTTTTTCTACTTAAAAATGAGTACACCCTTACTTAAAGGCACTTGTTCAGTGATACTTGTTTATTTCAATTTCTTCTAAAGGATTTATTAATACTAATATCTAGGGAGAGGCTTCTAGAAGCTGGCGTCCAGCTGTTTGTTTTGAGGAGCATGTGGGTGAGCCCTGTGAGACTTTGATGTGTGGGGGACTGCATGCCGACCTGATATGAATGGAGGGAACTGCAAAGTTACGACTTTCTGCAAAGTCTGTTCAGATGCTCTCTGCTGGATGGTGTGAAGGGGGATTCTTGGTCCCACTGGCGGATCTGTGCAGGGATATCAGGCTGTGTTCTGCAATGCATTGTATCATACCGACTTAAATACTTGTTCTTTTATTTAAGAGTTGTAGTATTTAAGATCTCTTTATTAATATAAATGCATCCTACTGATTTGCACATTGGCAATAGGGGAGTCCAGAAGGTTTAGTATAGTTATGCATAACAGTGCTAGGTGTCTTTTATGTACTTTTAAGAATGGTTACAGGCCAGCTGATCCAAAACCAGGTGAAGCTGGTGGAGTTTTCCAATGCATTGCTTTGAGCTTTGGATCATACTTTGATGAGGGAGATTTGGGAGATTAACTGGCAAGCTCTTCCCATTGTGAAGCATGTCAGAACAACTTGTTGCTAAGAGATCCAGGGCTATGTGATCTGTGGCAAGACCAGCATGTGGCAGAGTCTGCTGGTTGCAGGAATTGGTGTTTTAGCAGTTGGAGCTTTGCTGTCCAACTGGGAAGGAAATTTAGTGTGTGTACCTTATGCATACAAGTGTTATGGACACAGCTGAGGAGGTTCAAGTTTGTAGCTGTGGAAGCACCAGTATAGCTGGTACTTCAAAGCTGCTCATGGGGGATTTGGATGCCAAATTTTTGTTAGTTTTCAAAGAGGGTCGAGTGTACAAATCTTTTGGGCACCACTAGAAATTTTGGCACCTGAGAGGTTGTCTGTGTCTGGGTTCCTGGGATGTGATGTCTTGACATGGACATACAACCGTACAGAGACACTGACACGTATCACGAGGAGGAGTTTTCTGCCTCTCTTACAACATCACCTATTTGTGATCCGTGTCACCCTTGCTGCTGCTGGTAATGCAGGAGGCTCTGTGCGTGTCTTCTTAACCCTGGAGTCTTGTTCCCCTTTCAGCATTTTCAGCCTGTCCATGTTCTTATGCCGATGGGCCAAGGTGTTCATTGCAGCAGCAGGCTAAGGGCCAGCCTCAAACTCCTCACAGTCATTTCAGGGGACCTGAAGGCCAGCAAGAAAGAAGAAAGGGAAGGCTTGTTTCCCAAATGCTTCTCCTTGTGCTGACCTCTGCTCATTACAGCAATCATGACTTCAGCAAACCTTCAGGTTCTTTGAACTAACAGGATCTGGGTATTTTGTTGTAGAAGCCAGAGACTTGGAATTCAACCATATGGTTCCAGAGAAAGATCTGACCTGTGGTAGCATCCAGATGTGACTGATGCACAGGCTGTATTCTGGTAAGCTGTCATGGTGTTCACTTTGCACAACCCTCTAATTGAGCTCTTTTGCGTGATGACTTTGGTAGGTGCTTATCCTTTCCTTCATATGTCCCCTGTCTGCTCTGTGAAATGTTTAAGAGCATGTGTTATGTATGCACACTGTCACTGAGCAACCTTATTTTTTTCCTCAGGGCACTGTAAAATCAACTGATGCAATTGTCAGAGTTGTTTACTGCAACTTGCAAAGTCTGCACATCAGCGGCAGGTTTTCCCTGGGAGTGTATGGCATATGTGGACTGGTCCTTTCTATACATGCTGTCCTGGTGGCTGTGGTGTACCTGCTTCTGATTGTTGTCATAGGCTGCATCGGCACTTTGGGTGTTGGGTGGTGGAGAGAAATGTGGCGTATGTGTTGTGGTGAGGAGGAGGGATGTTTAAGGGAAGGAGGGGCATGGTGAGCAGTGGGAGAGCCCTGCTATACTGGGAACTTTTCTAGGCTGCCCTCAGGAGGAATGCTGGATCTTGGATCTCTGCTGCCAGACAGGCCACTTGGTGATGGTGCAAGATGTCCCCACCATTGTAGGAGGAGCTGTGTGTGTAGGATCTAAACCAGCAGTTTTCATGTGGGTGACAGTGACCCCTATTTATCTGCGGAGGTGGGCTGAGTATGGAGGGGAAGTGGGAAGAGTAACCTCTGTGTTGCACAACTAGTAGGTCGGTGGCCAAGTGATTTCTCTGGGGTGAAGCATATTCAGTCTGCTCAGGTATAGGTTTCCTAATTTGGACTTTTCTGTTGGCCAAGTAGAAAGCTGCACCCCAAAATTCGTGACCTCTGTTGTGTATGGCTAGCGTAGCTGGAAAAGTGTTATGGCTAACATATGTGGTGTTAGCGTTTTTGTAATTTGAATCCAGTTAAGTCTTGCTGTGAAAACCAGATGTAGAGAGAACATGCACACCTGGCAGCATCTGCTGGCCTAGAGCAGTGTCTCTGTACTCTTTGGGCCCTTAGATCACCATCACTTCCTCATGGAGGAACATACATCCACACAACAAAGCTTCTAATTATAAATCCTGTATTCACGATTTGTTTCCATGCACTCGCTGCAGACTCCTCTCCAGAGCCCTTAGGCTGTGAGGGGAAGCCAGGGGATGAGATTCTGGCTTTGGCTTTGTTAGTGGCAAGCAACAGGATCTTTGGGGATTCTGTTTTGCCTCTCAGTCATTGTTTCTCCCAAGTTAAAAAAGGCTTCTTTATAATCCCCAAGACCTATCTGGTGATTAGATACAAACTCTCATAAAGTCTTTTTTTCAGACTATGATGCATTTTGGTTATAAAACAAGCAAGCTGTTCTGGCTCCTGGAATTCCGGTTCCTCCTTTAGTACTTTTTTCATTGCGTGATTGAACCATAATGAAATACACTGAAAAAAGAAGTAGTGTATTTTCCATTATAGCTGCCATATGGCCTTATTGCTAATTTTTAATTAGCTGAGATGGTTGCATACACCATTTATTTGGAGTAAGGAAGGAGACTGTGAGAGCTGGGTGAGGAGGAGAGCTGTTCTGATGTCTGTATAGAGGCACACTATCTTTTTTACTGTTTTTAAATAGAAAAATATGTAGTCCTCAGAAAGTGACTTTCCACTAGGTCTGTTTGGCAGATGTATGCATGTGTGTTATTAAACAGATGCAGACCCTTCTGTAATTTAAAATAGAACAGTGTTTGCTCTTTGGCTTCCCTAGTCCAGCAGATGGATTTAGAGCTTTGCAAAATTGACAGGATTTTCTTCAGAAAGTACTGACAGAAAGTATCAGGGCATCCAGGCTTGCATTTTCTGTTTAATATTCCTCCTCAGGAATAGGGTTATAAAATTGTCCCTTGGTATTACTGTTTGCTGTCTTCCCTGTGTATGGCTCTCAGTATTGTTACAGTGAATTGGCTGCATTGAGAAATGAGGCAGGCTGTAAGACTGCTAACACTGTAGATATATCTTGGATCTGTACTGAATTTGGTCTGACAGGGATCTTGACTCTCTAATTAGGTAATTAGATAAGCATGTATGATGGAGCCCTGTCATTGGGAAACTAGATTTTAATTGGGTGCAGGATGTCATGCTGCAAATGGTCCTGCTGTGCCAGGTGACAATAGTCTGGGAGCAAACCAGATCTGCTGCCTCTATAGCAGATCTGATGCTGTCTGCCACACAAACTGACAGGGGGTTTTTTGCACGTAGAAGGGGAGAAGCAGTCATGACTGACCTCAGCTAATGTGGCAATACTCCAGCGTCAAGCTGGACCTTGGCAGGTCCTTCCAAGCAACATTTCCCTGATTCTGTAGAGCTGGGTTTTCTGAGGGTCCCTCATCAGGGAGAGAGACTGCCGGTAATGGGAAGGGAAGAGGGACTGGCCTTAGTGTCTGCTCTCTGCTGCATGGTTGAAGGAGAAAGGCATATATTTGTTTCCATGATGTGTCTGGGATAACTGGATGCTTGTGAGTTTTATCTCTCACTGCTCACACAGATTCAGACTAATAGTTTCCCTCTTGACCACTTACGATGTGTTAATTAGACCGCTGTCTTGAAAATGCCTACTTTTACTGCAGCACTGCAGCTGTGGCGGCATTAACACAGTGAGGGGCCATAGTTTAAATCGTCACCTTGGATCCTCAGTATCACTTAGCTTCGTATCATTTAGTTTAAAAAACTAAACCGTGGTGGCTGTTGGTCTGCTGACATCAGTAGTAAAAGCAATACGGCGGCTAGGGAGCCATGCGTGACCAAGCCATGACTCTTCCACTTAAGGTGTATGTTTGTTTTATACTGTCTTTTTGACTGTATATTTCTGATCCCTTAATTCCTGTCATTTACATGTTAAGAAACAGATACCAACATTTGCCAGGCTAGTTCAGCACCTGGTGAAAAGCCTTTCTCTGTTGGCTCTTTAACCAACGGGGTGCACATGTGGATTTTCTTTTCTGTGGACAAACTGGTAAAACAAACAGTAATATTTTGTGTGTTACTTTTCTTCCCACGGATGGTGTTCCGTGCAGATGCTGTACCACCCAGAATACTGGCAGAGGGCATCCTCACTGTGTTCTTTTATTTGCTAAACAAATGTGCTGTTGATCCAGTGGTTGATGAGAGGTTTCTCCAAGAATGCAAGCAATTACTTTGAAACTGGAGCATTCCACTGTTGTACTGAATGCACGGGAGATGGGCACTGGTGTTCCAGGGAGACTGAGTGATTTGGTGTGTCAGTGTTAAGAATTTATTTAATAGCTTTGCTTAGCATTAGTAGCTAAATTTGCTGAAGCCTTAGGCCGCAAACTGTGAACTTACACCTACATACTGCTGAAATTCCGCTGAACTTTTACTTAGTTACATGGAGGAAGGCCCCAAAACTGATGCAAACCAGAGAGATAAGGTAGCCACATTCATCAACAGAAGCTGCATCCTCGAGATAAGAAAGGCCTGCCTGGAGACAGAGAAAAAATCTGATAAGGAACAAGAAGACCCCAGACCTAGATATTACTACTGGACTGAACCGTTGCGTGAGGCGAGGGGAACTTAGATTGTACGTGTGTAATTGCCCAAGGATTTCTTTGTTTGGGGTCCCTCTCCGGAGGCATCCGGCTCAAGCTGTTCTTTGCTGCTGTACTGCTCAATGAATTCGTCTGGTGTACATCGTGTCTGGGACTCTGCTCCTGGAGTGGACTCTGAACCTAGGGTGGAGCCTAAGGGAAGGGGAAGCACCCGAGAGTGACTGTGTGTGTGTTATATGTGTGTGTGTGTGAGCGCGGAGTCGAAAGGGGCACCCACATGAAGAGACCTCCGTCCGAGCAGTCAGTCTCGGGTGGTGTGAATGGTGTGTGAATACTCAGGCAGGAGCCTATCCCTTAACAGGGAACAGATGGTTCTGTGGAGCCTTATCGGAATGTGAAAGATTTCCTATCTGTTACATCGGAGGAGTGAAAACAGAGTAACTAATCCCCATGCAAGAAAAGGGGGAAAAAGATTCTCATGGCTGCCTGTGGTACTGCCCCTGTGTGCTGGGATCTGTTTGTCTCATGGTCTGTCCTGGGATGTGTCCTGCTTAACATCTCCATCAGTGATGTGGAGAAGGTAATGGAGTGCCTGCTCGTACAGAATGCAGATGACATCAAACTGGGTGACCAGCTTGAGGACAGGGCTGGCATTCAGGGAGGTGTAGACAGGCAGGAGAAATGGGCTGACAGGAACCAGTAGCTGAGCTTGAAAGTCTTCAAGATGTCTAGCCCCACTGAGACACTACTTTTCTGTCTCATAGGACTGGTATTATCAGTGCAAAGGCTTTTTAAAAGAGACCACAGAAAGCTAGTATTGCAAATTGTGTAAAACTTTGGGGAGCTGACAAACAAAAAACCAATAACAGCTGCAGGTCTTTTTGATACTTGGTGAAATGTGACATTTTCTTGTGCTTTGGACTTGATTTGATTCTTGGGCTGACTGTTGTTTCATGATTTAATTTCTTTATCCCTTGAGGACTGTGTTTGGGAGATTGCACTGGAATGGCAGTCGGAGGCTTGGACTCCATTCTTTCTACATGGTCTTCAGCACCTCTGTTAGGACATGTTGGTGTCTATTTCTTACTTAAACCTGGCAAAATTAAACATCTGAATGCTTTTATGGCAGCTGCTATCTTCACTGTACCTTCCCCTCGTGGACTGGCTTTTATCTGACTGTGGGCTCTGAATTTCAGACTTTCTTTTACTGTGAGTTCTGCAGCGCTTATCACTGAAGTGCTTGTCTTGGCAGGCTCCTGTGGTGCTCAAAGCAACAAGTAAAATAATTTTCCACATGTGACTTGTCTGGAAACCATTGAGAAAACTTCTTTGCAGCATCTACTTGTATAGTGAGATATTTCAGTTCGTTTTCAATACACTGCTTTATTGCCCTGGATACAGGTAGGACACAGGAAAGGTAGAGCTGGACATGAGCAACCTCAATATATGGTACTCTGAAAACTGTGTGTTGAGTGTTTAGGTTAAAGCTTCTAGTCTGGAGCACCGCCTATCCCTCCATTGGTCCTGTGCTCTGTTGAACTGAGAACTAGTATTTACTAGAAAACCCTCAACATGTAGTTGCAAATATAGTTGCTATAAATGAGTGTTTTTCAGGGTTTTCCTTGTCTTTATGGGTGACATTTGGGCAACTCTAAGCGATTAGGCATGTGCACTTTCTGTGGTTTGCAGGATCGTTTATCTCAGCTTATTCTTCCTGCAGAATAATGTTGCACAAGCAAAAAATTTGGTTTTTTTTTAGAACTGCAAGTCACGGCTGTAGTGTCTTTTCAAGTTGTGTGAAGTTGGTTTGTTGAGCTCTGACCTATCAGCTGGAGGAGCCTTTCTGTTACTTCTCGTGCTCACCTGCCATCACTGCCTTCAGAAGTGAGTCTGTTACTCTCTACTTCTCTTGACATGTTCAGAAGAACAAGCAACATCAAATTATTTCATATTTGCACAGTAGACTGCTTTTGGCTGACCTTTTCATGTATTTGGGAAAGGGGGCAAAGGATATGGGGAAAGCTGTAAGCTGAAGCAGGTAAAGCTGCTTGGACTGTTAATTAACTGAGTGGGTTTCATTTGCGTACCTGCAAATGAAGCATCAAACCATGAGAAGGAAGTGGAAAGAAGTTGGTAGAGGGATGGAAACCAGCTTAGTTGTAAAATGCATTACCATGAGCCACAGTAGTGACTTTTGTGATGCCGAGTGTTCTGCTTGATAAAGTTTGCACAGTTAGGTTTGTATGTGAGATCAGAGACAGAGCTTGTAGGAGGCAGTAAACTGAAGTGCTGTTTTCTCCCTGATGTCTTCATGATGGAGCAGACAAGAATTAATGAATAGACTAGGTATCTCTGTTCTGGAGTAATGCTGTTAGGCCTGCTCCTGACAGCTTCTGCTGTCTCTCCCTTGGTGCTTTGCTTTGACCAGACCCATCAAACATAGATACCTTAAGTAGTGAGCTGATTCTCATTTCTGGAGTTGCTTTTGGTTAAAGGAGTCTTGTTGGTGCTTAGCATCTTGTGGAAATCAACTTGCTTTGTTGGGTTCTCAGACTGAGTTCCTAGACTATGAATGTGCTGTTCCCTTGTGCTTGTGCCCATCAGCTTTGGTTGTAGGAGTACACAGAAGCCTTGAAGAGTACTAAGCACTATATACTAGAACACAGTATATCATGGAGAGTTGGTGGCAGGAAATTTAAAATGCCCTGTGGGTTTTCTGCTGGAGGTGGATACAGGCCTTCAGTCCTTTCCTCTTCTTACCAGACTTTTTCTTTCCCTCTGTTCTCATCAGGCAGGTTTGACTCCACATCCTCCTCTAAGGTAGAAGTTGTCCTGGTGCTCATACAGTATGCTTGGGAAAACAAAATCCTCCACCATTGGGAAGAAATGACCTTTTGTATGTTGTGATGGAATTGTAACTTCTATTTTCAAGTAGAAATTGTGTACAGAGGGAAGAATGTAACTTTCCCTAGTTGTGTGTAGGGTCCTTACAAGCTGCAGTTATTGCCTGTGAGGTTTGAGGCAGTAGCCTGGCTCTTCCTTGTCAAAAAACTCTGGGATTGAAGCCATGTGTTTACAAGTTCAGGACAACACAAGTGCCAAAGGTATGTCTACTTCATGTCCTGGAGTGTAGAAACTGTAGGGTTTTGGTGTGTATTATGTTAGTGTTTAGAAGACCTGGGTAAGAGGTAGATGGTTTAGAGATGGTTTTATTTGTGCCTTAGAAATAAAATACACACATGAGGGCCTGGCACCCTCTTCACCTGTAACTTTTTCATAGAATCATAGAACATGTTGAGTTGGAAGGGACCCTCCAGGATCATCGAGTCCAACTCCCGTTGCTGTGCAGGGCACCCCAAGAGTCACCCCGTGTGCCTGAGAGCATCATCCAAACGCTTCTTGAACTCAGGCTTGGTGCTGTGATCACTGCCCTGGGGAGCCTGTGCCAGTGCTCAGCCACTGTCATTGGTGACAGTGGCCGAGTCCTGCCATTGGTCACAGGGGTGAAGAGATCGGTACCTGCCCCTTCTCTTCCCCTCGCGAGGAAGCCACAGACTGCAGTGAGGTCACCCCTCTGCCTCCTCTTCTTTAGGCTCAAAAATCCAAGTGACCTGAGCCGCTCCTCATAGGTCATCCCTTCTAGGCCCTTCACCATCCTGGTGGCCCTCCTCTGGACATGCTCCAGCAGTTTGATGTCCTTTTTGAACTGCAGAGCCCAAACTGCACACAGTACTCGAGGTGAGGCCACACCAGTGCAGAGTAGAGCAGGACAATCACCTCCCTTGACTGGCTGGCCACGCTGTGCTTGATGCACCCCAGGACATGGTTGGCCTTCCTGGCTGCCAGGGCACACTGCTGGCTGATATTCAGCTTGCCATCAACCAGGACCCCCAAGTTCCTCTCAGCTGTGCTGCTCTCCAGCCACTCGCTCCCCAGTCTGTACAACCAGGGTTGCCCCATCCCAGGTGCAGAATCCGGCACTTGCCCTTGTTGAAGTTCATGTGGTTGGTGATTGTCCATCTCTCTAGCTTGTCAAGGTCTCTCTGTAGGGCCTGTCTGCCCTCGAGGGAGTCAACAGCTCCTCCCAATTTAGTATCATTTGCAAATTTGCAGAGAATTTTCCCATTGCATAGAATTCCCAAATTTGCATAGAATTTTCCCATTTATTAACAAGTCTGTGCAAAAGCTAGTACAAGGGGCAGGAGACGGTGGAGAAAGATCTCATATATGTGAAATGAATGGATACACAGTGGTATGTTGTGGGCTTCTGCTACCAGCCAGGTGCTGGTTTCAGACCTCGGAGTGTGCACAAGGTCTAAGCTACATTGAGCTGTAACAGCCAGCGTGCATCCTAAGAATACTGCAGCACACTGCAAGTAACCAATGCAGCTTGTTGACCTCTCCTTGCTCGTCTGCATGAAGGGGAGAGTTGTCCTGTTTCGGGCAAGGAGGACAAAGTGCCAGAACTGTTTGCTGGGAGCTGCTTAAAAATATCCTTACACCTCTCAGGGATGAGGAAATGTGATTAAAAAAGTATGCAATTTTCAAAGCTGTGGAATTGCTGTTGTAAGGTCAATGTAGGGAGACTGAAGCAGAGCTGATAAGGTCAGTGTGTCACCTCTGTATCCTACTGGGTGGCTTTTTCCATGCTTGAAAACCTTGCTTTTTTAGGTGTAGTTTTGTGAATGCTTTAAAACACCATTCTTGTCCACACTCTCATTTCTGCTGGGGTTTGGTGTTTTCTCTGGCCAGCATTAATATTGTGTGTCTACACAGTGAAAATTAACTTTATATTTTTTTGCTTTCTTATCTGGTTAGTTTTCAGGCACACTGTGTCCCTGCTCTGTGCCATAATGTGGCTTCTGCAACCACTACTGCCAGCAAAAGGGAAGTGGTGAGTGGCAGCTGGGGATGGAGGAGAAGTCTGGAGTGCCCCTTTGCTGACAGCATGGATGGATGCCTGCCTGATAAAGGCAGCTATATAATTTAAGATAATAATTAAAGAAACAAGAAGCAGGACTTAGAGCCAAACTATGAATCCCAACTTTGACTTTTAGCTCTGTAGCTCTGTCAGCTTCTGTCACAGTCTGCATCTTGCTTTTCTGCCTTGCAAAGCTTATTTTGAAGGATTCCTATTTAAGTATTTACAAAGTGGGGGTTAGACCTGTTGCACAAGCTGAGCAGAAAGGGAGTAAAACAGCCAGGGAGCCAAGTGCTGAGATGCATTCTGGCTTGGTGCTTTGGTAGCTGTGAGGCTTGGAGGGGATCAGTACAACTGCTGGAAAGAAGACCCGAGCGTTAAATACATTGGCTCTGTGTTGGGACTGTGGGCTCATCTTGGCTTTTATCATTGCCTATTCATACCCAGGCAGCTGCAGGTCTGCTCCAGGTTTGTCAGTTGTTACCAGAGCCAGGTTAATACCGGAGGGGGTATCTGTCTGTCCGGTTATCCCAGCAGTGTTGCAGCAGGGGCAGTCAGTCCTGCTCTGCTGGCTGTTGTGTTGCCCGCAGCTGCCCAACACAGGCAGCGGCTGGGCGAGGACAGGATCTTCCTTCCTCCTGGGCAGCACCAATGCTGCACCTGCAGGGTCCTGCAGGGAGCTAGGGCAGAAAACTGGTTCAGCACACAGCAACTTCATTTCATAGGGTTCAGCTTTCTTGCTGAAGTGAAGTGGGCCACGTAACTGGCTAAAGATCTATCTGCTCAGTAATTACAGTCTCAGTTTGTTTCGTTTGGTGTTCATCTGCCAGCGCTGGTCATGTTGAAAGCCTCTCGTGGCTGCTGTGGTCTGTTCAGTGCTCCTCTCTGCCAAGCTGCTGCTTCTCTGCTTGTTCCCGTTCTGGCTCGATGCACCCTTCCTCTTTTCAGGAGGGCTGGTACACGTGCAGGGCTTGGCCAGGGCAGCTGTAGCCGTGTTAGTATTTGCTATCTCAACACAGGTGTCATCCACCAAAAAAAAGCAAGTTCTTTTTTCACTGAAATTTAAAAAACAAACCAAACAACTTGATTGAAAGATAAGAATTTTCATGGGAGAAAAACTGAAAGCATTATTTTGCCCTCATAAGAAAACCAAAACAAAACCCCAGCTTCTCATAAACGTTTCTCACTGGCTCAAGTATTGGATATGCTGCTACCATGCTAGGTATATATATTTTACCCCTGGCAAAAGTAAAGAGGAGATCTTTGTTCTGGCAGTCACAGAACAGACCACTCATCTGTGTAAGTGTAACACGTCCATCTTAAAAGCAAGCCTAGAAGCAAAAAGCCTGCTTTTTGCAACTAAACAAAAGGATTGTTACAGCCCTTTCCTAAAAGTTGGCTTTAGCTTTACTATTCACTTTTTTTAGGTCTTCCTATTTCTTTAAGTGACAGAGCCTGGTCCTTGTGAGTTCCTTGTCTGCCTACTGAAGCGTATAAATAATTTCTTTGATTACCACAGTTCTGCTTAGAATGCAGTCCCTTGATACAGTGCCTTTATGTGGATTTGATCAAGTCTTCGCCTTTGATCTGCCTGTGATTACTAATTCTCTGTTATAATTAATGGAGGCTTTATCTTTGTCCTGAAGTCTCTATCGAAAGATCTCAGCCTTTTGTAAATGTTAAGTGATTAGTAATGCAGTAGCAGGCTGGTTGGGTTGTGTGTGTGGTTTGTCTCTAGGAAGGAGACAAAAGAGTCTCAGTGTATCAGCATGCACTACGTTTGGGGCTGGTTTGAATTCTTCCAGGACATCTGTTTTTCTTGGAAAAGATCAATTTTTGTAAAACTTTAAAAAATGTTTTTTATGTTCTTAGAAGGCTTACAATTTTGAAGATGACTTTTTGTGAAGGAGTTTTAGGTGTCAGGTGGAGATTCTGGGTGTGTTGGTCTGTGATCAGTAAACAGGAGCAGGTTAAAAGAGGTAGACACTGCAGGGTCTCTACCCACCAGGACCTGTTGCCTTCTGGTCTGACACCTCACGTTGGGAGTGGGAGCTCCAGCAGATACTTGATCTTTTATGCAAGGGTTGGCTGCTTCATCGAGGGAATTTGTCCCATGGCCATGTCTCACCTGAGGTGTGTGTGAATTATGGTTGTCATGGGTCTGAACGGAGTAGAAATGGTCTTGAATATGGACTTTCTACTTTGCATGCGATTATCTGAGCTCTTGGCGTATGAGTTGCAGACAGGTGAGTCACTCTGTGAAAAAAATGCAGCTGGTTACAGTTTTTCTCTCTGGGAAGAGCAAGGAAACTTGGGAAGCAGCAAAGCACTGGGTGAAGGACAAGAGCTTCCTGTGCAGTTCGTGTTCTGTGGTCAGTGCACGTTCCCCTCCCGTGTACTGCTCCCACCAAAGAGGATGGCAAAGTTACTTGAACAAATCATCTGTAATGGAGCCAAGGGTAACAAACCAGTCTAAAAGCTTCCCAAGTCAGGGTTTAATCATGAGATGAAAAGTACATTGCGTAGAAGTTGTGGCTGGGCAGTGCTGCAGAGCCAGCTCAGCGCTGGTTGGATGCAAAGAAAAGCACCGTATCCAGAAACCCGTGATCAGCGTCACGACAGCTGCTGCTTTCTGCGGGGTGGGATTCAGCTTTGCAGTCAGAAATAACTAGAGCTAAAATTAAGTTGCATTTACCATCTGTTTTTGTAAGAGACAGAGGGTTGTGGTCAATTTTTTAATAACAAGGCAGTGAATGGTAAAGACTGAAGAGGTGAACTGTGTTGTTGTTATCTTTTAAAATTGCGCTAAAATTACTAAGAGTGAACATAGAAAGGATCAAATTGTTATCAGCTTGCTCTTTCTTATAAAAAGGAGAAACTGGGGACCCTTCTTCTTTTTATAGTGCTTCTGCTGACTTTAAAGGCTGTTTTCTGACTTGTGAGAAATCCCTGACAGCCCTGGTGGTGCTTCCAGTGTGCAGCTAATTGCTCCTGTTCCGTGCAGTTTGCTTGTAATCCCGTGCACCGGGACAGCCTGCCTGGCTGACAGATGTAGTGCCGTGTGTGTGTGCGATCTGCTCATTATATTAATTTGTTTGAAAGGCCAGCACAGCTTCTAATGTGACTAAATCATGTTGACTGCTGACATTGCCAGGAGACTGTTGAAACATGGGAGGGCTGCCAGGGACCTGTGCTGCTTTCCTGGGGACCGGTAGACAAGTGACCTTTTACTCGTGAATTTAAATTTCTGGTTCAGGAAAATACTCAGGGTTTTTGCTGAATGTTTTGGCCACTTGCCCGTCCCTTGTTACATTTGGATTTTGCTCGTGCTGACTGAATTGGTTTGGAGGACTAGTGCTGCCTGTTAATCGAGGATCTGCTCAGAGGAGATCTCCAGCCAGAAGGGAGAGAGGCTGTAGCAGACATCTGGGAGAATCACAGAATCACAGAATCCTAGGGGTTGGAAGGGACCTCGAAAGATCATCTAGTCCAACCCCCCTGCCAGAGCAGGGTCATCTAGAGTACATCACACAGGAACGCATCCAGGCGGGTTTTGAATGTCTCCAGTGAAGGAGACTCCACAACCTCTTTGGGCAGCCTGTTCCAGTGCTCCGTCACTCACACAGTGAAAAAGTTTTTCCTGATATTCACATGGAACCTCCTATGCTCCAGTTTGCAACCATTGCCCCTTGTCCTATCATTAGTCATTACTGAGAAAAGCTTGGCTCCATCGTCCTGACACTCACCCTTTACATATTTGTAAACATGGATGAGGTCACCCCTCAGTCTCCTTTTCAAATTGTAGCTAATTCTGCCAGATATCTTTCCAAGGCATCATCTTTCTCTGCCTGTAGTTACACCTGACTTGTCCTGTGTAAGTTCACAGCTGAGTCATTTAGACCATCAGCAAATTTTTTGTTAAGGCTGTAACCAATTAGCAGAGTTTGTGTTGTGGGTCAAGGTGGGGACAAACTGTTTTCATGGGCAGGAGAGTGTTCCCTGGATGCTGGGGCTGCTTGTACAAGTTCTGCTGGCACGTCTGAAGGAGACCTCTGCCCTGGCCTGGGCTGGTGTGCCAGTGGGAGCAAACAAACAGTCCTGGGGCAACAGATACAGGAAAGGTTCTGCTGTGGACCAGCTCAGACTGGGTGATGCTACTCCAGCCTGTCCTCAATTTCCTGCTCCTTTCTGTCTTCCTCTGCTGCAGGTTTTCTCTGAGTCATCTATGAGATGAAATGATCAGGCTTCAGTGAAAGATGTTTTACACAGATCTCATTTAGAGAGCAAAGAACTATGCCAACACAACAGGGGAAGGGTTTCTTGTGGGGAAGGGAAGGGGAAAAGAAGGGGACCTGTGAATGGGCAGGTACAGAGCAGGCAAGAAGCAGGAGTACCTCATGTGAGTCCTGCCATGACTATGGCCTGTTGTGCAAGCGCAGCTCTGGCTCTACCAGTAAAATGCACTCCTGCATGGATGGCTTGTTTGATGTAAGGATCTGGTAAAAACCTTGCAGCAAAGCCACTGTTGTGATACAAAGTTGAGGCTCCAGGCATTTAGCAATCGATTAGTATCTATAATCTTTTACACTACCTTTGGGTTTGTGAAGGCATGGGCTGAAAGCCGCTCTTTGTTGTAAATTTGCAATTGGGTTCTCAGAAATGTACCTGTTGCTCCATCCTGACTATTATTTTTAACTGCTTCCATTTGCTCGTTTGTGGGTTCTCTGTTTTTTCCAACAATGTGGCTTGTTTCTCCTGCTTCTGTTTCCTTGCTTAGTAGTGATAAGTGAATACTGGGGGCAGTGAGCAGGGAAAAAGTGCTCAGCATTTGTTCAACCACAGCATGAAAGGGTTCTGGAGTGTAGCAGGTGTTTGGAGTACCCTGGCAAATTTATGTTTCTGAGCGCAATTGCTTCTCTTAGAATCATAGAATCATTATGGTTGGAAGGGACCTCCAGGGTCATCAAGTCCAACCTTTATCCCATCATATTCCTGACCATTAGACCATGGCCTCAAATGCCTCATCAACCTGTTTTTTGAACACCCCCAGGGACGGTGACTCCACCACCTCCCTGGGCAGCCCATTCCAGTGCCCAACCACCCTCTCAGTAAAGAACTTCTTCCTAATCTCCAACCTAAACTTCCCCTGATGTAACTTGAGGCCATTTCCTCTGGCTGTTGCCCTGTGAACCTGTATGTTCCTGGGGCAAGCTGTCAGCGTGGGCAACCTGACTGTGCTTTGGCCGGAGGGTGGAGGTGGCTTTCACAGGAAGTTTCTTGCAGAGAAAACACCATTTTTGAGGTGGCTGCTCTCAGGCAGCCAGCAGCAGACCAAGGGAGGCACTTGGCCATCCGAGAAGCAGCAAGGATAGGGAGGCTGGGAGCCCATGGCCAAGTGCTGTGCCCTCCCTCGAGCCCCCACCCCCACCTAGCAGCTGGGAGGCTATCTTGGTGCCTCCTCCTGTGTCACCATGCCCAAATTAACATCGGCTTGGCAGTCCTGAGGTGGCAGCCCCTTATCCAGTTGCTGCCGTTCCTTCAGCATTCAAACGGCCCATGCAGTTGGTCTGTGACTTGTGTGTGCTGCTGGGGCCGGGATGGCCGGGCTCCTGTGCAAAAGGCGCAAAAAGGGAGGTAGGAAAGATTATGTTTATAGCAAGAATCTCTTCCTAAACTGCCTGCCTAGGACCTGGTGTTATAGGCTCTCTGTAAGCAGGGTTCTTCCTGGGCAGCAGGCTTTGGGAGGCTTTCTGCTTTGCCAGTAGCCGTAGACAAGAATGTTTGGGTCCTGTGGATCTGGCCCGGCTGCATGGGATCTGAAGGCAAGCGTAAGGGTTTATGTGGCTCTTCATTGTGTGAGAGAGAGGGCTTAATACACAAATCTGCATTATCGTTCTCTTTCAGTTCAGTAAATTGCTCAGAAACGAGGTATTAGTGTCAGGAAAAGTGTGATCATATTTATATTAAAAAAATAGCAAGTGTATAAACTAATTGAACTTTTAGGAATAAAACCAGTTTAGCTGTCTTTAAAAGTATTCTGGCTTGAAAGCTATGCAGTATTTTGTTTATGTAGCATCCACTGAAGACAGTACCATGTATTCACTGCTCTGAGGAGCTTAGCAGCTCTCTTCTGCATTTACAGGGCATTAGGAACAGCAATGTCCTGACTTTATTGAATGCTTGGCATTCCCAGAAGGACAGCAACTCTATAATACTGAAAAGAGTTACATCCAGAAAGAAGGCTGGTACTTTCAGACAGAGTGTGGTTTAAGTTGAATTTGGGCATTTATAGTCCTAGAAGTGTTTTAAAAATCTTCACCTGCAATGTCCAGTTTCTACATGATTTTTCTTGTGCCTCCTGGTGGCTGTATTCCTGTGGGCATCACAGTGTAGGAGCTGCCCGGGCGAGAAAGCTGTGGTTGGGTATAACGCAGACAGGGCTGGGTAAGGCATGCTGTGAGAGCTGTTCTGGTCTGTTGCATGAGCCCTCTTAGCTGCCTGACTTGTTTGGAGCTGTTTTCAAAAAATAAGAATGAATGCAGAAAGGGATAATTTAAGAGTTTCTTTAATACTGACATTTATTCAGGAGGTTAAATCTCAGCCTGCAGACATTGTATTCTGTTTGCAGTCGAGAATGCGGTTCTATTCCCTTCCCTTTGTGGAGAGGGTACACAATACAGAGAGCAAGCCATGCTCACTGCTGGCAGACCCCCTTCCCCACAGGCTGCGTGCCATGTGAGCTCTAACCAGCTACTCTAGCGTGGTTCATAAGGCATAAGGTCTCAAACATATGGGACTGGCAATTGTTGCTTGCAGAACATAAGAACAGAATTTCATAACTGAGGATTTTAGTCATGCTCAATATCATGCTGTGAACCCGAACCAGCTAACATCTTGGAGCTGCAATTAAGAAATGTGGTAACTTGTTTTAATCATCTTCTTTTCAAGTATCCATGAGAGAAGGAGTGGGGATTCTTCTTCCCTCTCCTCCTCTGGGACAGTAGGATCACTGTGCTTTCCCCTTCTATGGAGCAGGAAAAAAGAAGGTAGTGGTGCAGGATTTTGTAGCCTTTGCAGACTGCATGCAGATGATTAGCCCATGGTTTGATTTTCCGGCTGGCTAGGGGAATAGTGACTATTGTTGAAAGAAGTGCTTGTTGGGATACTGTGACTATTAGTTAACTGTTCCTCCTTTTCTCTCCCCAGAGAAGTTTTTCTTGCAGACCTTACTTATTTGGAAAGTCTTGCTTTCCCCCTGAAAGAGTGTGGGACTTGGACCTTTCCCAAGGAGACTGCAATAGCACAAATGCTGCCACAGATGATTTTAGCTCACGCTAACACAGAACTATCACTGAGCAGATAGGGTTATTACAGTGTCTTTGTTTCCCCTGTTTCAAATGCATGTACTTCAGTAGCTTGGCTTATAATAAATAATCATTATCTGAGTTTAGGGGGAGGTGTACCTTGGAGAGTGTAAAATTGGTACAGCTTTGCTAGTGCTTTTCTTATTGTGAAGCTCTGTCAAAATACTGAACAATTATTCAGTACTTTTTCTCAGTTTCAGTTCCTCCTGTGTAGCAGGGTGTAGGAAAGTAGTTTAATATCCATTTTATTGATGAAGGGTACTTTACTGACTTTTCCACATGAGACCTGTAGGTTTGGGATAACAGCTTAGAATCACAAATTCCAGATTTGCGTTCACCAGGTTATGCTACATCTAATTTTAGCCAGTGGCAATGCTAGAATTAAATATATTGTCATCTTTATTTGGTAGGTCTCCCTGGGATTCTCCGAGGCTTTTAGTAAGGCCAATAGCAAGTTGCAGTTCCTGGTGTTCTGCAGCTGGAAAAAGTGGTGATGAGTGGTGGTTGTGCTATCAGAAAAGAAGTTTGTTTTTATGGTTTGATATCTGCTCTATATCTGGGCTGTCCTGCTGACAAAGCTCACACCCCTTCCTTCTGGAGTAACAAACACTCTGAGGTTGCTCTTACCACAGAATTGGATTTCTTGCAAAATATTTTCAGCCAGCAATGTGGTGGCTCGGTTTAATAAGGACCTATAAAAGGATGTTACTTTGATTTCATTTTCCACTGTGGCTGCAGTTCTTAATACCATAAACTGTGGGCCCATTTTGAAATGGATCTACCAGATGTTTTATTATGAATACCCACCTCAACCCCTATGTATCTGCAAACTTTGCATTTATTAGTCTTTCTTTCTGTTCTTTTTCTCTTCAGTGAGTGACCTCCAAGAAGAAGGTAAAAATGCTATCAATGCACCGATGAACCCAAGTGCCATGGACATCCATCCAGAAGACACACTATTAGGTAAAGTATTCAAGCTACAGACCTCAACTAAGCAATTACTCTTGAAGGTGGCCACTGTGACCCTTGTATCCATTGTTTTACTGTTGAATGTAAATTGCTTGGTTGAAACTGAGGGAATTGGACATGAGAATTGAGAACTGTTACATGTTACTGTAGATTAGAAATTGGAAGGGCTAAGATGAAATTTAAAGAGCAGTGCCCACTATGTAGTAGACACACTTAAACTAGGTAGTTTATGGGAAAACTGGCTTGTTCAATGAATTGGTAGAGAACTTGAGTTCTTCTGTGGTCACTCTGGAAGCAAATAAAGTTTTGCAGGAATTAGATGAAAAATCCTGCTGAATTTGTCTGCTTAAGAGTTACTTCAGTTCCATTAATCCACTGGCCAAGTGGATCTCAGTCCTTCTTTGGTAAGAAAGTGGTATCTTCTCTCTCTATATATAGATAGGGAACTGAAGTTCAAAAGGACCAATCCACAGAAAGTCTGTAGCAGAAGTGTGTGTCCTGGTTCCTATGGAACCCTTAGACTGCCTTGTCTCAACGTACATACTACACTATTGTTAACTAGTGCGTGTCGTGTTCCTCGTTGATTACTGCTGCCACTTTGCAAGTAACAGTACAGCAAAATGGGGCCTGATACTGAATGAACAGATGAGCATTTAGGCTGCTGAGAATAGTAATTAAATGCGATTAGGATGGAAGTATGTAAAACAAGGAATGATTTATAGAAAGTAGGTAAATATTCAAATTTCTGTTCTCTCTGTTATCCACCCTCCCCGAGTCCCTACAAGAGCAACAGCATAATTGAATAGCAAGAAAGTGTTTAAAACTTGTTGGAATAAGGCACTTTTTTCTTTCCTGGCCATATGTCTCTCAATCTATGGAATTAGGTGAAGCAAGCTGTTGTGGTTACAGATAGTAAAACAGGAAATTAAAAACAAAAAAGTGTTAGTCATTTAGATTTTCTGATTAGAAGAGTAGTAGGAAATGCAAAGTGCTGTTCTGAGATGTGGGCGAAGTGTTGATTGCTCTGTGTCTGTGTACGGATCAGCTGTGTCTCCAATCCTTTCTTCTGGGTACCACTGAAGGTGTGTATGATTTTAGAAGATGCAAGACCACTCCTGAAGGCCTGTCATGCAAAGACATGACCACTGGTGCACCTTAAGCAAAGTTCTGTGGTAAATCGTCTACCGTTATGGGTCAAATCTCGTTCAGGGTTTCAGTTAGCAGTATTTTGGGTGTGTGGTGGGTGTCACTTCCTTACAGCTAGACTGCCTGACTCATCCCGAGGAGTAGTGAGGAAGGAAAGGAACGAGAAAAAAAAAGCAGCGAAAGAATTCGTGTTTTTTCCTAGGTTTGTAGAAATTTGTGAAGTATGTTCAGATAGCAGGGTCTTATTTTTGCTCTCCACTTAAAGGAACAGATCTAACCCAGATCACAGCCACCACTTTAGTACTAAAGGAGCTAAAATGAAGGATGCAGGGAGAGGTCTACTACTTGAAGCAAGCACCAGAATTTAAAATATGAGACTTACTCCAGCTGCTTCCCAAATACTGATGTCCATATCCACGGTAACATACAAACATGGACATGATGCACATGTCCATATGTGCTATTATGAAGATAATTCTGCCAAAGGTTGTTTGGTTGTTGCCCTTACTGAGCTCAAGTTGATTCTGCTACCAACATTTCTGTATCAAATTATCTCTTCTAAAAATTAATCTTTACATTCATGCCTCTTGTGATTGTCCTGCTGGTAATGGAGAGCATTTCTCACATCTCTGCAGCCTACAGCAGCACCAGAAATAGCAGACTGTATGCCTGAGAAATCTATCTTACGTTCTTCCCCCATGCACAAGTACAACGGATGTAAACTGGGGTAATTTTCGTTCTCCAGCTTAACCAGAGGTTAGGGAGTTCAGGCCCTCAGGGTTGCATGTGTGATGAAGTTTCAGAGAACCAGAGAGTGAGGCATGAACAGTCAGCCCAAGTCTCAGCAGTTGCAGTGAGTGTAGTGCCATAAGCTTGCTATACTTTTCAAGATGGTGTAATCTGGGACAGGGGTTGTCAAATAGAAATTAAATACAAATTGAGGAGAGGGAGAAAAGTGGTTGGCTGCACTTTTTAGCATGTTAATATTAACGTGCCCCATAGGGTATAGAGGACTGTGATTTTCCTGATGTATGCTGCGGGGTCTGAGTTGGGGAAGTCAGTGGAAACAATTTTATTTTAGGGAAGTTAGGGCTTGGATCATCGGATATTCCCTTGCTGAGATGGTGACTAGACTTTGTAATTTCTTGATCAGCTGACAGGCCACTTCATGATTAATAATTGTTGCAGTATTTCAGCAGTGTACATTTGAAATGAATCTCACGAAAGTTTCCCATTTTACTTGGACAGAGGAGAATGAGGAGCGCACTATGATTGATCCTAACTCAAAAGAAGACCCCAAGTTCAAAGAACTGATCAAGGTAGGAAATCGCTATTTTGTCCTTCAGTTTAATGAATGAGCCAGAGTCATTTACAAGCTGGTTACCAAGATACAGTTGAGGAATACATCATGTTACTGAAGTAAATCTGTGAAAACTGGGTTCATCAACAAGGTAAGGCTAAAAGCAATGAAAGAAACAAAAAAAGGCCAGATGTCAGAGTGCTCATGGTAGTTACAGAGTAAAGCTCCATTGTCCATTTATATCCTTGTGATTATCACAGCGAGGATCAGTGCTTGGCTTGAATCTACCTGCAGTCACTGCCTGTAGACCTAAGTTCCTTCTGTCTATGAAAACAGGGAAGGAGCTTTGGAAAGCATTAGTGAGATTTCAAGAGTTGAAAGAGTAGGAGATAAATGAGCAAGGGCATGATAGGAGACAGAGAAGAGACCTCTGGTGTTATAGAAAAGTTGGATTTGAGATTCTTCTTGCCCTGTATTTTGTTGTTTTGTTGTTTGTTTTGGTTTGGTTTGGGTTTTTTTAAGTAAAGTCCTCAGTTTTCTTGTGTGCTAGGACAGGAGCCAGGTTATCCTGAATCTGTATTGTCACTGGAGACACCTTCCCAAGGTGTTGATAATGGTGTTCCCAGCTGTGGTGATGTGAGGTGTGGCTTTCTGCCTCAGCAGTGCTCATGATGGAGGGTTTGATCTTGAGGGATTAGTGTCTAGGAGAACCTCTTCTGTGCGGTAAGTCGTTGAAGTTAACAGTAAAAGCTTGAGCAGGGAGAGAAGGGCTGGCAATTCTGAACAAATAGGATCTCTTTCCCAAAAACATTTGTGCTTGTATTTCCCACTACACTTCCTCTTTATTATTTTAAAATTATTTTTTAGAATTATTTTTGTTAAAAACAACAATGCAGCTGTACCTGGGTGGGTCTGAAAACTTTGAATAGTGTATACCATCTCCAAATAGGGGGTCAAGCTGTGGCACATTCCTTTCAGTAAACCTTGTGCACCTGGCTGCACGCATGCTTCACAGAATGCTTCAGCGAACTGCTCACCTGGTACATCTTTAAAACAAGCCCAGTGATCTGTTATCAACACTGCAATAACATGTTTAGGATTACTGAACCACATCAAACCAAGTTTAGCAAGGAGCTGTGCTCAAATGTATTTGTTATTCTAGTTCACCTGGAATATATTGTGGTTTTAAATTAAGTGAATTTGCACATTCTTTCTTTGTTAGTACCTAAATCCATTAATTCTCTCAAAACATACAATGGTCTTGCACTGCTCTTTCAAAATGTACTGTGGTTTCTTTGCCAGTGGAGCCACGATACTATCATGAATCAGTTGAACCAGAGTCGTTGTAGTGAAGGAACCAGATGCACTCTGTAATGCAGGGGACTTGATACTGAGATCAGAATTGCTTTTAAATTGGGAATTTTGCGGTTGAATTTAATATCAGTTGATGAGTCTTCCCTGGTTATGATAGTCTAGCAAAGTTGTATTTTCCAGTTTAAAAACCTGAAAAACTTCAGGAGGAATGAAAATCAGGGTTAGAGTAGCACTCGAGAATTTATCTGAGTGCACAGAGCGCATTGCAGAATCAGGCTCTGCTTCATTACACCAGTTTACACTGGCTTGAAGAGAGAGTGATATATTACCAATTGATCTGGAGCAGCTGGTGCAGGGAATGACATAGCAACTGGGGATTGTTTTCTTGGCATCATCCTCAAAGGAGAGATGTGTCCTGTAGAGTGCCTACTTGAGAAATACATAATTTAAGTAATTGCTAATAATTTGCATACCTCTCAGCAGTTGAGAGTTTTTACAGAGATTCAGCTAGAAAAACAGTTAACACTATGTTGGTGTGAATCTGCAAGGCAGGGAGAGGTTTGAATTATGTTGGCACAGAGTTTGGATAATGCACAAAGATGATCAATTTATTCCTTTTCTGTACTTCAGTGGTTAATGACATTTTCCAAGAGCCCCAGAGTTAGGTGTATTAAGTGCTATATAGCAGCAGCTAGCAGAAAAGACTGCCTGCGCCACAGAGCTTGAAGTGAAAGATCTCCACAGACTAGCTAGGAGTGGGGAGTTGAATAGATGGAGGTTTTTACAGTTCAAATGGTTCTCTCTCTTTTCCCCTCAGAGAGGAATGTGTCAATAGCAGCAACAGAGCCTCATGCCTTTTGAAATTTGGCAGTATGATTTTGTTCCACTGGTGCCAGCCCAAATCTCTTTCAACACCAGAGTCAGACATGCCAATGGTTTGCTATCACTGATTTTGCGTGTTTCTGTTCTGTCAGTCACATGCAGTTGGGTAAATGGATCTCAGTGCAAAGAAGCAGCAGAGATGTATCTGTTGCTGACACTGCTTGAATATCTCTTTGTCTCCACAAAATGTTGTTTTAATTTCTGCTAGCCTCATGCCATAGGAATTGTATGCATAGTGGATTGATCGGTGCAAGCTCGTGGGAGCGTTTGGAAGTGATTTTGACAGAACCGTTGTAACTCTGGGGAAACAGATTGTATAGCATTGTGGTAACACAGAGAGATCAACAGGAAAAAACCCAAACAATCAAAAGCCTCCTTCCTCACTCTTATTAAAGCAAATAGACAGTGAATCTGCTTGTTGAAAGTTGCTTAGTTGTGAATGCTAAAATACCTGCTTCAAGTCCTTTTGCACGTATGAAAATCATCAGGAACTAGAATTATGCCTCAAAGTGTGGTTTGTAATTGTAGTTGTTGGTATTCTAAAAATAGTTGGCCACAATTTGTCAATATGAAGTCTTCAACTAAGTTCCCTCTGTGGCCAGCAGTCTCTTTTATTTCACTTCATTTGCTCTTTGTGTAGTCAAACACAGTTTGGTACATGGCTGAACAGACCCAAAACTGACAATTCAGATCAGGGAGGGAGAGTTGAGTTATTGTTTTATTTATATCATTGTGTAAATAATTTATTCCTAAAATACTATTTTTTCTGGTCTCTGAAAAGTGTGAGCTTCTTTTACTCATTGCGCAATATTTGCCAAGTGACAAGTGCACAACTAACTTTAAGTGTTTGAATTAGAAGTTTGGGCTATTTTATGATTAGATACAGAGGTTCTGTGATATATTGTTTTTTATTGTATACTTCAGAGTCAGGTTTCTAGTATATATGTTATTGTGAACCTGTTTAAAATTCAGTTTCCTTTAATATGTAAAGTTCCCTTAATTGGTCCATGTCACTAATTGTAAAGAGTGTTTGGGGGTTCTTCTAGCTGTCTTTTGAATATTTAAAAAAAAGAAAAAGAAAAAGAGGCTGATCTCTGTGTGCCTTCCTTGCTCATGTGTGTTTCTTTGTATATTGGGTGTAAAGGTGAAAGAAATCTTTTTTCATCCTTCTGGTTCAGATATGGCTGAAGGGTAAAAGCTTCAAAAACTTCATTGCTGGTTGTCATCCTAAACAAAATTAGAGTTAATAGGCTCTAGGAATTGTGTCAGAGACTTTGAAAAGATATTTTAACATTTCACATAAGTGGCAGATTTCCTAGGGTTTTCTCATGTATTTTGGTAGGAAAAGGGTGGAGAAGAGCTTCTGCTAATTGAATCCAAAATTTAGAACAGCAACTTGAAAAACTGGGTCCTGTCTGAAAGTGCCTTGCCTTGACAAAAGATAGCAAGTCACAGTTGCAAGATGCTTTCCTTCCCTGCAAAGATTTCTGTAGGAGCGGCTGATGTTGCAACAACTCTTGGCCTTTAAAGCCTCATCTAAACTTAATAGGGATCCAAACTCTGCTGCTCTAGATACTGCCTGAAATGAATAAACATTCTAATTTGTAGTAAATCATTAACTGTCCTAGAAATTATCACCTTTTTCTAGGTCTCATTTTATGGCTTTTTTAAATTCACTGTGGTGAAGAGAAAACCAAAATGAAGCCACTGTCCTTTTGGTAAAAGTTCACATGTGACTATATGAAACTGTGCTTCCTAAATGCTCCGTGGTCTGCTTTTGAAAACAAGAAACCTTCTCTTTGTTTACAGGCTGCCAGTGCTTTGTGCTTAGCCAACAGTTTTGAGGCCTGAATATGAATTTTTAATATTAATTTCTGTGTTCAACCCTGAAGCCAGTTAAGCTTTCATACCTTTGATCCCTGTTTCCTAATTCTCCCAGAAGATGGGGGAAAAGGGTCATTGAAATCACGGTTTTCTTTATTTGCTGTTTTTGGTGACTGGACTTCCTGTTTTCCCATTGTGCCAGATGTGTTCATGTATTTCATCTTGTTTTTAATTTTGTTCATTACTGTGTAGCGGTGACTGTGGAGTCCTTATGCCCTTGAACTCTGCAGATTAACTCTGAATGTGCCTCACCACCATGGGAGCAGCCAGCCTGCAGAACAAAAATACTCCACTGAGCTAGTGAAGATTCATCTAAAAACCTATCTTGCTTGAACTAAAAAAAAAAGAAAATCATCAGGCAGACTCATTTTTCCTTCTGGATTTCTCACACTCTTTTTGTTTCAGCTATCTGATGGTGAATTTCAGTTTTCAACCCAGTGTTTAGTAATGCAACATGCCTCATTTAACCAGATATATGCATTTGTCCTAAAAATGATATGATAAATGGATGTGTCAGAATTTAAGCACCACTGGAAATTTTACAACTGCAAACACATGTCTGAGCATTTGACGCAGCTCAAAGATGTTTTATATGAGTATGGATGTACATGAAAGGGCAGCAATGGTTTTGAGGACATAGGGATATTGTATTAGAGTTTTAAATTCACGCTGCTGATCCCAAATACTATAGAAGACTATAGAAACACAGCTTTTTATGAAGGCATGACAAGTTAAGTGACCTAACAAACACTTCCACGTAGCTGCATGCTGTTTTTTGAGTCTCCAAGTGCTGAACAAGAAGATGATTCTCGGGAGTACTGAAGATCATTAGCTACATGTGGGATCTTGTGGTGGCTTCACCAGCCGTTGGGTAAAAGGAGAGGCATGGTGTTAGAGCTGGCACTGGGAGAACAGTCCTTGCGATAAAGCACCTCCTCAGTCCTGCAGTGTTTCTCTTACACCCATTATTAATGCAGCAAATGTAGCCCAAGCTTAAAAGGCAATATTGAACTGCAGGTGTATGAAGTGCAGGCACAGAAATGAAGGAATGGGTAGAGAAGTGTGAGACCAGACAGATCAGAGTTAAGCTTATTTTCATGCCCATGAAAAACTCTCTGTCTGCACCTTCTGTCTGCTTCTCACCAAGTACTCTGTGCCTGTATCAAGCTCTTTACATTTTTAGACATTCAGATTATTAATATTTTCTGCTTCTGTCTTTGCATGAAGGAGCAACTATAAAGAAGTGGAGAGCTGACTTTTCATGAGCAGAATTGGAAAGTATTTTGGCATGTTCATCATTTCAATAAGCAATATGGTGCTTTATTTCCCTTGTAGAAGTTAAAAAAAAAATCTGTGCAGAAAGACTTTTCCAGGCTCCTAATTAAAACACAGTCAGGAATTCAAGATGTGGGACAGCAGATTTTTGGGATTTGTTTGTTTGCTTTTTAATTATGGCACTTGCCAGTCTTCAAGGGCTGTTAAAAAAAACACTTGGATTTTTTTTTCTTAAATATAAATTGCAAATTCATTTTTTTCTAGCGGAACTGGAGTTGTCTGAATACTAAAGAAGTCAGAATATTTCTTGGGATATTTTTCTTTCAGTCAGGTGCTGAACTATTAAAATAATAAAATAACTGGCTAGACCTTGTTTAATTTGTATCTCTTTTATGGATTTTTTTGCCAATGGTTTTTCAGTGCTAAATTTCTCTGAAAACATTTAAGTGGCACATAGAGTAAGTAATTTCCTTTTTTAGCACGTGTACCCATAGCCACTTTGTGATTCCTGCGTACATACCCTCTTGGAAGTGGGGTGTTGACACCTACATTGGAAGGTACTTCCAGACTTCTATTTTTAGTTCCTTGGCATTTTCTAGATTCTGACTTCAATACCATTCAGCACAGGACAGACAAAATATAAGGTTTATTAATTATTTCAAATAGTTCAGCATCTTAAGTTTTCCTTTACCAATGCTTCTGAGGACTTTTGGAAATCTGCCCTCTTCTGATAGGGACTGTAAAGGGGTCTGATTATCAAATAGTAATTTCAACTGAGCTTCAAATAATTTTTGAAAGTCTGCTCTACAAGTCTCATGGAAGACCTAAATCTTGGATTTCTTCAGTTGTTTTTCTGTTGATGTCTGTGTGTTGAACTTGTTTTGGAATTGGGCAGTCACCCTATTGACAGGCCTTGAAAATCTATTTCTAGATAATCTGGGACAAGAAAATATCTTGTTGTTTAGGACTCACTTTTCTGTATCACTGATGAACAGTTTTTGAGGTGAAAGGTGATATCCCTCTTATTGTCTTCCAGCTTCCACCATCTTTTGCTAACTTGTCTAATGTCTCTCTGCAGCCCTTTACCATAAATGTCTTTCTATTCCCTAAAAAAGACTGAGGGACAAAACTAGCTGATTGGAGTTTCCATTTCAAATGTGGTCACGGTTCCCCACCTGCAGAGCAGAGCTCTGCTAATTGTTTTATTTAGGCTGCATCTTCTTGCTAAATGCTTTTCCTGGCTCTGATGAGCTGATTTTGGTTGGGGTTTTCAAAGAAAGTCTAAAGATTTGTTGCCCTATGCCAGGTGATAGCCGACTTGTTATGATTTTTTGAAAACCCTTGCTTTAAATCTAGAGGAGAAGGACTGGACAGGAAGAGTTTCCTCGACCCAGAGGCTGCTGAAGAGGCGTCCTGAGAAGAGCAAGAGGGTGAAATGCTGGGAGAGCAATTGTCTTGACACTTTTCTTTGCCCATATATGTCATATCTATCAGACTGTGTGACACAGAAGCAAGGTGGTTTCCAGGGCATGTTGGAGCATTGCTTCCCAGCATTGCTCCTGTGACCACAGTTGAAGTGAAAGGATGACCATACCTGCCAGGGCATGGTGCTGCAATACCCCTTTCAAGCCAGGACCCCAAGTGCCAGGGGTAGCCGCTGCACCGGCAAGGCTGGGCTCCTCAAGCTGGAGTGCGGTTGCCAATTCATTGGCAGTGCAAGCCACTAAGGTGTTGCAGGAGGGGAGCATGAGGCAGGGGGAGAGGGAGAAACTGTGTGATCCTCCTGCCCAACAAATGGTGTTAGGTGGATGTGAGAGTGTGGAACATGTGGCATGTGTTGGAACAGTGGTGGTAGCTGTAACCACTCAGAGGAGGCCATCTGATGGACGACATGGCCCAAGTGGCGGATAAGGTTCCTGCAAGGTCACAGGGTAGCAGTGGGGCAATAATACTGGTGTAGAGCACATCCTTGTATATCCACATCTATCTTCAAACTTCATCTCCACTTTTCCTTTACCTGCTCTAGAGAATACCACTTTTGATACAAGTTGCTGATATTGACTAGTGAAGAATTTACCAGAAAAGCTTTATTTTGAAAGAAAGCTCTTTAGAGGAGTCATTTCTACTATTGAGAATTTTTATGCCTCTGGGCAGCTTAGAGGGCAAAAGTGATTTACGTCCGTGAGCATCGATGCTGATCCTTGCTTTCCATGAATTGACTGGCTGCCATGTCACCCAGCTAAAATTTGCTACGTACACTATTTTTAGAGTTGAGATTCAGCCCTGCACATTATATAGTTTAGAGGTACATGAAACATTATTATTTCATGTTTGGATTGTAAAATACTTTGTGGACACTAAGCCTAGCAAAACTTTCTTGGGGTTGGTAGATTTCAATGGTTCTCAGTAGCCAGACTGTTAAACGTGACCAACATACTCAGATGCTTGTGTTTCCTGTGATTGCCAAGGTGGGTGTTTTCCAGTGCAAGTCTGTCTATAGTTTGTTTATATGCTTTTGTTTCGCAATCTCTTGTATATTAAAACCCCAAAACTTTCTTAGTCATCATGACTTCTGAGAAGAGGCAGAAGTATGGGATCTAATCAGAAAGTGAATTTAAAGAATCCACAATTTTATATGAAGCAAATTAAACACTGCAGAATTATTAAATGAAGCTCATTGCTTTAGGTGGCTCTAGTTAATGGATTTTGCAAGTCTGTGGTTGGCAATACTCTTTTCCTCTTACAGCATCAAGGATTTAGCAGGATTTAACATTGTGTCTCTTCCCACAGAACTATGTTATTTTTATGAAAGTAATTTAATTTTCCAAATAATAAATTGGAGGAAAGCGCTACTACCAACTTCAAAGAGTCAAGGCTGTTTTTCCTGTAACTGTTTGGAAATTATTATCTTTGGCACCTGGAAAACTTAACTCAGTTCCTTTTCTTTTTAAAGGTTCTTTATGTTCATTCCTGTTTTGCAGGTGATTGAGTGATTTTTATAGTTACAGTAGTCCCGACATGGGAACTATTACATATGTTTTAGAATGGTTATCAGGCCCATTTGATCAAAATTTTAATTCCAGACTTCTGTATTCTGCAGTAGCTTAAGATAAAACACCTTGTCCTGTTGCTAATGAGAGGGATCTAGCTAGTGAGTCTGTTTAGCTCCCGTTAGTAGGAGCATCCACTGTTTTTCCTCCGAAGCTCTTCTTTCTGGTGCACCAACTCACATCTATTCTGGGTAGAGATCACAGTGGGAACATGGGACTATTGTAATCTATTGGCAGGTCTGCTGTTCACATAAATTAGGTAAGACCTGAGTTTTGTGACCTGAAGAACATAGATACTAGCAAAGGTTATTGTTGCAGAGCTGCTAGTTGCTACTTGCTTTAGAATTGGTGCAATAAGGAGACATTTTAATGAGGGAAAATAGAGTGTGCTAAAACTGCCATGCTGCAAGACCAGAATTAAAAACAATAGAGCAAAACCATCTCCTTGTCTGTTATATCTCTGTAACTTGGAAATATGTAAATCTGGTTACTCTTGCTCTGTTTTATATTCCTGATTACTACCTTGAATGGAAGAAACATATTTCAGTGGGTTTTGGACATTTGCCTGCTTTTTTTGTGCTTTCAGGTTCTAATTGATTGGATTAACGATGTGCTGGTGGAAGAGAGAATCATTGTCAAGCAGCTTGAAGAAGACCTTTATGATGGGCAGGTGCTGCAAAAGCTGCTAGGTAAGTTCACATCAGAGAAGGCAGCCCCAAAGACTGGAAGGGGCCCAAAGTTAATCTCTTCCAAAGCCATAGCAGGTCTGTGCAGTAACTCACAGTCTCACCAGGGATACAGTTTGTTTCACTGATAGCTACAGTGTGAGCTTCTCCGTCTGTTCCTCTCGGGCTGTCTGCTGAAAGGGGAGGAAATCCAGATGATTCTTAGGTAACTGTTTCATGGACTAAGTACAGCCCAGAAGGCTGAAATACCTGACAGAAAAGAGGTGAAGAGAGTTGTGTTTATAGGATGGGACCAAACAGAAGCCATGTGGTTCAAAATTTTGCCTGCGTGGTTTGCTTCTGAAAGCTTTTGGGCTGAGAGCTTTTCTGAGGTCCTGACAAGATTTCTTTTAGGGGAAAAAATGAGAAAAAGAGAATGCGTGGCAGCAGGCACATATTCATAATGTGTGCTTATGTGCGAATGATTCATGGAAGCATATACTCAGTTAAACAGTTGCGGTTTTGCAGCTTGGTGACAGATAGTCAGACTGCTCTCAGTTTACTTATGACATGTTTTCAAGAGTGGGCTGGGATGTGGGTTTCATGTGTCAGAGTGGGACAAGAGGACCCAGTGGTGCTAATTCCACTGGTGCTAATGGGTGCTGCTTGCTGAATGTTATGCATATGCCCCTTAAATAACTGGTCTGCAACATTTTGGGTGAACGCTCACAAGCTTTTAAAATTGGTTAACAACAATTAACTTTGTGTGCAATTAAAACTCCTCAAAAATAACTTGAGGAATAAGACAAGAGTACTTTTAACACTGTTTGGTTAGGCTGCAGCTGGGACCCTCCAGAGATGGTGGGGAGCACGATTGTATAGTTAATTTTAGCTGGGGAGTATTTGTGTCAGTACAGTTGTGCTTCTTAACATATAGACACTGCTGTTTCAGCAGGTGGTAGTGCATTTCACTGTAGCCATTTGTCACGGATATCACTGCCATCTTATGCTCCCTCTGGAGGCCATGGTTCCACCCTCAGGCCTGCAGACATTTAGAAAGTGCTTGGTTGTACATGCATACATTACACTCTCCCCAGAAGTGTTCAAGGCCAGATTGGATGGAGCTTTGAGCAACCTGGTCTAGTGTGAGGTGCCTCTGCCCATGGCAGGAGGGGTGGAACTAGATGATCTTCAAGGTCCCTTCCAACCCAAACCATTCTATGATTCTGTATGTAGCTCAGTTGCTCTTAGCACATCTTACAGGAGTAAAGGTGGGCATGTACATCTTGCAGCCTGAGACTTTAATTGGACTGTTTTTTCCTCATTTTCTTCCTGTTGAGACTCTGATTGGAGAGCAAATACATCTCCCCTGACCTGAAGTTATTACAACCCAGCCCCAATCTTGTGTTGTTCTTCAGTGGTGGTTTGGTTTCTTCAGCAAGACTTGTATTACTGTATCTATTCATCTTTGTGCTGCCTCATTAATACAAGAGGCAAAGCACATCATGCTTGTGGTAGTGCTCCTGATGCTCGAGGCCTCAGAATTAAGTAAGCCCTCTGTTGTGCAAGTCTTCTTCTCTGGTGCCTGCAGGAAAGGCTAACAAAGTAGGGTCATTAAACTTCAAAGTAGTAGTTATCATTCCTTGTGTGTGAGAGATGTTCCAAGAAGATCTGTCTTGATAGGCAGACCAAAAAAAAAAAAAAAAAAAAAAAGATGAAAAACAACAGCTTGTCAGCAGGCTTATTTTGAAACAGCTTGGAGTAAGAGATTAGCAAATGGCTGACTGACTGGTTGATGTGGAGCTCCTTGTTTAGTTAGTTTTTATCAAGGTGCAAGTAGTGCCACTCAGGCAAAGGCTGGAGTGGCTCCATACATGTGTCAGGGTAAAAGGAAATAAATTTCTGGTTGCTGATTAGCAGCTAACCTGGGCTGAAAATAGATAGGAGCCATAACACATGACCAAACAATGAATCTTGTAGTATGTTTTTTCTTAAAAAAAGTCTAAAATAATTAATATTTGCGTGTTTTGGTAGTCAGTTTAAAAAAGACTTGGAGACATCTTGACCAGTGAACGTTTTTTCCATTAATATTATTCAGATATTGATAAAAACTTCCTACTGTAGATTGATAGAAACAGGCAAAATGTTTAAAGTGTTTGTGAGCTGACAATCTGCAAGTCTCTTCTATTTGGGTTATTAAAGTACTTTCATATTGCTGTTACTTCTATATATATATATATATATTCAGCTAGGTAAAATGTTCAGAAGAAACATTTTGAGAGCAAAATTATTTCCATTATTGGAATAATAGGTTTTGACAACTCTGAAATGTTTCTGAAAGAATCTTTACAGTTGAAGCCCATCCCATTTTGTGAAAACAGTTTTGATGAATTATGGTTTTTGTTTTAAAAACTGGAATAATAATATATAATTGGAATATGTTCAAGCAGTCCTGGCCTCCTAGTCCCAGCAGCAGAGTGAGTTTGACTATTTTTTTCCCCACAGTGAAGGAAGAAAAGATATCTGCTGTTCCCATAGTTCTGGTGGCTGGAGGACTCTACCCCACCTTTCTCAGCTCTCTTTCCTCTTTTTTTTCTTTTTTAGAGAAATTCAGCTTCTGTGTCTTTGGCAAGGGCCACAATGCAAAGGAAGATAAGAATGACTTGTTTATGACTTTGGCAACACATAATTATATTACAGAAACAGAATTCAGATTTTAGAAATGGCATTTTACAAAATTTCTTGCATTAGTTCATTTTTGGAAATAATCAACCATGATGTGAAAATGCCATAACAACATGACAAGATTGTGCCAACTTACTTTCTTCAAATTAGTTCCACAAAGCCAGTACAGTTCTGTGGGTCATATGAGTCTATGACTCTTCATGGTTTGAGGAGGCAAAGTTTGCTTTAGCTTAAATTTGTACCTTCATCTAACCTGAAATAAAGCTTATCAAGCTGAAACAAATGTTCACCGCATGTCTTCTCTTTTTTGTCCTAAGTTAACTTATTAGAAAAGTCCATTAAACCTGTGCAGTTTCCTTGTGTAGTGAAGGCTGTGTTGTGCAAAATGCTTTTTAGTACTGAGACAGAATGGGAGGTACAATAAGTGTTATTAATAACTTGGTGCCTATCTGTAAGTTGTTTTATATTTTGTCACCTGATTAATGAGCATGTTCTGCCAGACCTTACCAGTTTTCTATCACAGGTTTTATTTGAATTGACACACTTTGATGAAAGGTTTGCTTTCAGCTGTTTTGCTTTCTGAGAAATACCATTCTCTTGGAAAATTTCTAGCAGAGTCCAACTCTGCCCAGTGCTCCATGCTGGTTATTCTCACCCAGGCCCTTTTTTAATCTAATTTTGCCTGTTCTTTTTGTTTGTTCTTTTTTTCAAATACAGAAAAATTGGCTGATCGTAAACTGAATGTGGCAGAAGTGACACAATCTGAAATTGGTCAGAAACAAAAGTTGCAGACGGTCCTGGAAGCTGTCCATGATTTGCTCCGACCCCATGGCTGGACAATCAAGTGGAATGTTGACTGTAAGGACTCTGTTATGCTTTTTATCTGATTCACAGGCAAGGAGGGTATGATAATAAATAGGTTGATCATATTCTCTGTAATGCAGTGTGGTTTTTAAAATTACTTATTTATTTGCATAGAGGGTGCTACCACATCCAGGTATGGATTGTAACTGGTACCTTCTGTGGTTTTTGTTAAGGAGAGATGTGTATGTCTATGGGATAATTAAAGTATGTGTTCCTTTAAGAATATGCTTTCATTAGAAAGTTTTCTGTTTGCTTCCTGAATTTGAATCCCTATAGATATGAGAAATGTGTTAGTCATTCAAGTACTAGAGGGTGGTCTAACCCTTCAGGCCACCACAGTGAGAGAAAAAGGATCATGCATCCTTCTGGAGGATGCAGCTTCTGACAGACTAAGCAGAAAGTGCCCTCTGTTATAACTCAAAAGTGAGAATGGAATTTGAGAAGTCCCTTCACCTAGGTACTGGGTGGCTTTCACCTCTTACAGCCAGGAAAGCTTGTGTTAACACTTTGGAAGTCTGATAAAAACAGAATTCTCCAGTATTCTTCAGCAGAGTAGAAAGCAAGTGATCGAGTCTGCCTGTCTTGGTTGACTAGAGAGGGAGCTGAAGTGTTTGGACTCCTAAGTTAGATATGTAACTTAAAGGGAAGGTTAAATCTGGGCTTTGCTACCTGCGAATTATATTGTAGGCCTTGTTAATTTAGGAAAAAGAGGAAGAAGGATAAAAAGGAACAAATTTCTGTTCACCAAAGACATTTTTCACTGCCTTTTTCATGCCTTTTCCCCAGAGCTGTTTGTTTAAAATAAGACCTCAGTATTCTTTTTCTTTGCTTTATTTTCCTTGTTCCCTGCAGCAATCCATGGCAAGAATCTGATTTCCATTCTTCACCTTCTGGTAGCTTTGGCAATGCATTTCCGGGCTCCCATTCGGCTGCCTGAACATGTGTCTGTACAAGTGGTAGTTGTACGGGTGAGTATGAACTCGTAACAGAAATTGATCAGAACAGTCACTGTTTCTCACTCTGATTTTGCAGTACTGATCTGCTCCCATCCATTTCCCCCCCTCCCAATCTCTTGTCATTCAGAAAATTCTTGTCCCAGTTGTTTAGTGAATTCTAGTCCTGGGAATGCATTTTTAGTGTGCTTAAATGTGATTCTGAGAACATCATATCTTTAATACGTTTGGGACCACCATTTGCTACTGCAATATTAAGCTAAAAACATGTGATGGGATTTTGTATAAGAGAGTTTTGTCTGTAATTTCTGGCACATTAGTAAAAGTTTTTTACTGTGTATTTTTTGTACAAAAGCATTGAAACACAAACAGCACAGAAAGGAGTTTCAGCACATAGAATCTCCTTAGTCTGGCAAGCCTGTTACTGATGTTGTTTTTCCCCAATGACTTACTATGCAGACTTAGACATGTTGTTTTCTTTGGCATGCTGATAATTTTGTTCACAGACTTGTGTTTCTGTTAGTTCTGCTTAGATATGGAGAAGGGATCTGACCTGAGGAATCCTGACTTCTTCCCTCCTGCCCTAGATATTGCTCTAGTTATTCCTTTCTCTGCTTGGTTTTGACTATTTATCATAAAACCATAGAATCGTTTTGGTTGGAAAAGACCTTCAAGATCTTTGAGTCCAACCATTGACCCAGGACTGCCAAGTCCACCACTAAACCATGTCTCTAAGGGCCACATCTACACATTTTTTGAACACTTCCAGGAACAGTGACTCCACCAATTCCCTGGGCAGCCTGTTCCAATGCCTGACCACCCTTTCCATAAAAAAATTTTTCCTAATATCCAGCCTGAACTTCCCCTGGCACAACTTGAGGCCATTTTCTCTTGTCCTATCCCTTGTTGCTAGGGTGAAGAGACCGGCCACCCCCTTGCTGCAACCTCCTTTCAGGGAGTTGTAGTGAGCGGTAAGGTCTCCCCTCAGCCTCCTCTTCTCCAGACTAAACAACCCCAGCTCCCTCAGCTGCTTCTCATAAGACTCATGCTCTAGGCTCTTCACCAGCTTACCTCAATGTCCTTCTTGTAGTGAGGAGCCCAGAACTGAACGCAATATTCAAGGTGCAGCCTCACTGGTGCTGAGCACAGGGGGACAATCACTGCCCTAGTCCAGTTGGCCACACTGCTTCTGATACAGGCCAGGATGCTGTTGGCGTTCTTGGCTACTTGTGCACACTTCTGGCTCGTGTTCAGCTGGCTGTCTGCCAGCACCCCCAGGTCCTTTTTTTGCCAGGCAGCTTTCCAGCCACTCTTCCCCAAGCCTGTAGCATTGCATAGGGTTGTTGTGACCCAAGTGCAGGACCCGGCACTTGGGCTTGTTGAATCTCATACAATATCCTTTCACTCTACAAAGACTCAACTTTTGGAGCATATGTACTCTTGCTTTTTATCTTGCCTTCCATCCCAACTGAAGCTTCCATGGCAGTACAGTCTGTAGCATGCGAACCCAGCTTTCCTCAACAGCTGTTGAAACCACCAGACAGAACTGTTCCAGCTGGCACTCTGATCATGCCGTGACTGTTTGCTGCGCTGCTCAGCGCTGTTGTTGCAAGGCAGGCTCAGCTGCTGGCAGCAGACTGTGGAAGTTCTTTCTGTACATGCCATTTACTGTTGGAGCTGTCAGGCTGGAGTAGGTTTCCTTTCAAAAACAAAGAAGATGAAATGGTCTCGGACTCTGTTTTGCAAATGTGCATCCCCTTACAAGATGCAGTTCCATGGTGGTTGATTAGGCAAGCCTCATTTTGCTTTACATTTTAGATAATGGCATTTTCCAGGCTGCCTGCCTCAGTGCTCTATAGAGGTATGGGGTGTGATGTAAATGAGTAATTGATGGATACTCTCTGGCTCACAATAATTGTATGTGATATTTTTAAGAGGTGATTTTGAACTGCTATCAGGCTGCTGTAGCTCTTTCTTTTTAAATCTGTTTTGACTGTCTTGGAAAGGTAAGGAGGAAAATGTAAGTATAAGGTGGTCGACAGTCCTCTGACACCCTGATGCCAGAAATCTCCTGCCCAATACAGTGACATGTATTCTGTAACTGATAAGTCAGAAAAAAACCTTAAGTAAAGAGGTAGAGCCTCACTTTACTTGTCCTTAGTTCAGGCTTCAGGACCCTCTACTTCTGTGGCAGAGGGAAGGCTGTGGAGTGTTTTTTCTATTGGAGGGGTATCGAGAAAATGCCTGCTAAGAGCATCTGGTTCACCAAAGTCCCTGCATCTTGAGACTAGACAAGACTGAGGTGAAGACAGGATGAAATAAAGGCTGACAGAAACTAGAGAAAGATAGAAAGAGAGAAAGCAACTCATGTGTCCCCAAGGGAGTGCCTGAAAGTGTCAGAGCAATGGTACAATGAGAGTTACTTTAAGCTCATGAGGCTGTAAGCTCTTGCTCTTGGACCTAGAGCCTGAAGTCCTGGAGATGGTTATGGCAGCTGCTAGCTGTGAGCCTACCTCAGCTGGCCCCTTGCAAGAGGAGGCTTGTTTCAGCCCCCTATCCCACAGCTAGGAAAAGCTTGCAACTCTTCAGTTTTGTTTATTTACATGGAAAGCAATGCACAGTATAAACTGAAACATGTTTCTTCTGGAACACTAACTTTTGCCTCATAGTTTGGTAAGTCGAATTTTTGTAGTTCAGCATCCATAATCTAGTCTAAAAATACATGCTGATTGAGTAACACAGATCCCTTTATATGGATTTTATTTAGCCTGTGTTATGCTAATGACAAACAGAAGGATGGTAATGAGGTTAATACTCTTCCTAATCCAAATAAGAAAACTATTATTAAGAAGATTATTATACTTACCAATTTATTGTTAAATGATCTCTTATTACAGATTCCAATGATGATTAGGGCTCTGTCAAATTAGATCACAACTAACATAAGATGTCTGCTCCGAGAGGTTTTAGTTTAGATACTTCTTCTTGCTTGAATATGCATTTAAGGGGATTAATCAACAGTGTGTTAAGTGACTTCATTGTAAGCTTTGCAAAACTGACCCTGCAGCGAGAAAACCTTGTGAGATGTTGTGGGAGTATTGTGCAAAAACACGCCCACAGTGAAATTTTCAGAACTAGTTAAGTCTCACTTTCATGGGTGACTTTGGCACTTAGGATTATCATTATCAGCTTTGTTGAGCTGTCCTCATGCTATGCAGATGCATAAGGTGCTTCTTGCCCAGGAGGGCTGTACTTACACTATGAAAATAAAGTCATACTGGTTTAGCAAGTTACTGCTTAGCCAAGTAGTATGCATTTCCATAGCCCATCCCAGAACAATGCAGAATACCTTATTAGGTTGTAGCCTTTTTCTTCTCTAATTTTTAGTGTCCTGCTCCATAAAATGAGATAATATTATGACAGCACTGTGCTACATGGAAAGTATTGGTCAAGATCTCCACAAAGTGGTGGTGATTCTGCCCTTCCCTTAAATTCCTCTCTTCCTTTAGCATCTTGAGGTGACAAACCGAAACTTTCCTAAGGTGCTGTATTTTTTTTAAATTAAAAATAGTTAATTTAGAGTCTGAGAAAGATCTGTAGTTGTATCTGTATCCTTTTTTGGTCCTGCACTCTATAGTTAGCTCAGAAACCTACAAGTGTTTTGGAGAGGACTTTCTGTTCTACCTTCCTTGTCAGGAGGAACATTTACCTATGTATTATCTATCAATATTACCTAGAAAAACTACAAGACTTAGCAGAAAAACTCTTCATTTTATATTATTTTATAAATATACTGCACCATGCAGTAGTCCCTCTCAAGAGTACAGTTCCTGAAACCTAGTTACTTTCAAACCTTTTTGAAATCAACCTCCAGAATTGGTTTTCTTAGTGATCTTGTGTGAAATCGAAAACTTGGTAAGCATGGCAATATATGTCCAAGTCATACATGAAGTGTCCTAGCAGAGCAAGGGTTTAGGCGAGTCTTCTAGTTAAGATCCTGTTGATAGCTACTCCAGGTGCTGAGTTGAGAGTCTAAGATGATACATGTTTTAATACTGGTGTCACTCAGCATGTGTCTGTTGTTCCAGGTCTCCTCAGTGGGGACAGGGAGGAGAGAAACTTTGTGGTTTCAGTGCATGCTTCCAGTGAGAGCTGAAAATCCAGCTGACTCCACTGCCTGATACTTGAAATGTAAACTTGCATGTTGAAGAAATAGCCTAATTCAGGAAAACTATAATGTTCTCAGAAATAAGTGTAAAAATTGTTCTGAAGGCTCACTGCGTTGGTTATTTTTGCAAGGCTCAGGAATTGCCATCTTTCGTACTTAGCTTTCCTCATCCTTATTTTTAAAATTGCAGCATGTCCCACCTTGGTGCTGCTGGGAGATCTGAGGTATTTTTACAGTAATTCCCTTGTAGACTGAGTTGCAGACTGAAAGGTCAGAGGCAAGGCAGGATGAAGAATAAATGTCTGGTGTCAGCAGTGCAAGGAATCAAAGTTTTATCAAAGAATGACATTTGCTTTTGGATTGCAAGGCCAAGGGACCTAGGCTTGCTGTGCGAGCAGCATGCTCAGCTGCCTTAGAGGGGGAAAGGCAGAAATGCTGCCATTTCCACCTATTGGGGAGTCAGTGTTGGCATCCATTCCTCTTTCCTATCAGGCGTTTGGAGGCATTATTCACTAGTCACCACTTACTGTGTGTTTGTTCACAGTTCGTAGCATCTTCTCCCTGAGGTACGTGGTGTCTGGAAGGTCCAGAAAACCTGTGTTAATAAAGCAGAGATGTGGTGGGATGAAATAAAGGCTACATTGTTTTTTATGCAAGAAATCATTGCCCTGTCAGATGCTTTCCTCATCCATGCTGTCATCCTGGCTTGTTTCACCAAACCTTCTGGCGCCGTTCCGGTGGATCCCTCGGGGGAGCAGGATGAGATGTATGTGTGATAGGGAAGTGAGGGGCTGTGAAGACACGGCCAGCTGGCAGCATCCAGCACAGGGCCCAGCTCAGGCACAGAGCTGTAACAGCACAGTGCTGGGACACCACGGCTCCCACTGTGCTTTCAGCCAGGCTCCCTGGGGGTGGCTTGAGAAACCAAAGCTGCCTGCATTTGTTGAGTAGGGAGTGGAGATTATTGAGATGGCATATGTGTACAGAGCTTGTGCCCGGAGGGGTGGTTTCCCTGCTTACCTGAGCTAACAGCTTCATTAACCCTGCTGTAAGTCATTCTGACAGACCCGGTTCCTAGATGTCTGCTGAGATTTGAGCTCTTTGTGTCAGCTTTTTAAGTGTAGAGGAGGGAAGAAAGAAATTCCTCCATTCAGGCATAACGCTATATCCCATAGTTTTGGAAGGGACACATAGAGATGTTAAGAAAGTTTTTGACTTGGGTAAAAGCACTTCCAGCCCCTGGGAGGCATGTGCCATGTCTCCAAAACTCTGGAGAGGCTCCTCCACCTGTGACAGGGGACTGTGTCTTAACAGAGCTGAGAAAGCTGTTATGAAGCTGTGTTGAAACTGAGTCTCACCACATGCTCACTCTCTGTTGGGTAGGAGACTCCTTATTCATGCAGAAAATTTTCCCAAGGAGAAAAAATCCTAGTAATGGGGAAATAATATCCATTGTGAAATCACTAATTGGGCTTTTTATGCTCCCTACGTTTCCTTGGTGGCTGTGTTCCTGGCTGGTGTGTAGGTGGTGACCTCGGTAACATGCCTGCTCTAGGAGAGCTGCCCTCATGCCTGGAGAGCTTTGCCGGCACACCAGAGCCCTGGCCTGGGGGCAGCCATCTGTGTTGTTTCAGTCCCAGATCTCTTTGGAGAGCTGGGCTGCCAATTGTGTCAAATTGTTGGTTGACACCAGTGACATGAACGAGTGCCCTTGGGGAATTTAAGAAGGGGCTGACAAACTCTCCCTAATTTGTGTTCCAGGCAGGATGTTGACTCTGGTCTCAGGAGAATTGTTAGTGAGTTTGTTGGCAGCAAATATATATATATATATACACACATTTCCCAAACATGCATTTGGCTGTCAGGCTGATAAATGCCACTGTTCTGGGAGTGAGCCCTCCTGTGTCAGCTGTTTCACCTCTACCTCTATGCTTTATCCTGTTTCCTCCTCTGGGACTCTGAAAGATGCTGAATGCTGCAGAGCCCCTAATGAACTCCTTTAGTAATGCTGTCTCAGTTCCTAACTCCATCTTCTTTTCCAGAAACGTGAAGGCCTCCTTCAGACCACTCATGTTACAGAGGAGCTGACGACTACGACAGAGTAAGCACAAAACACTTCAGCTTCTGAGTGTGTCTGTGATGCGTGATGTGAAACCATTTACAAAGACAGAAGAGAGACTTAAATCTTCCCCCCCTAAAATTTGCTACATTAACAAAATCCCTTAATCTGGTGCTTTTTCAACTGTATAGAAAAAAACTTGGTCTCTGGAAATACGTTACAAAGGAGAAAAGTGTCTTCTTGATGTTCTTGTGTTACAGAAGCTTTTAATGGAATAGTTCATTGAAAGTCACCTTTGTGGGCCTTTTTTTTCCCCCTGCCTTCTGGAGGTAGTCTTATATAACTAATTTCTGCCCAGTGCTTTTGCCTCTCTCAGGTGAAGGGCTAATGTAGATACTTTGAAGAAGAATTATTTTGACAAGAGGCAATTCTTTGAAATACCTCTCAAAACTGAAATGATACCCTGTTAAAATTGTGAGGAGAGATGATCTCTGTTTTCAGTAGGACTGCAGGACTAGAGCTCAGCAAAAATAAATAAGCCTTTTCCCTCTCCAGTTTTTGCAATGAATTACGTTGCTTTATGTTTTTACAGTCTGTTTTATAAGAAGGCTAGACATGCACTTTGGCTGCAAATAAAAGCTGAGGTTTTCCTTTGTGAGGCCTGAAGGCAACTCTTCTGAGAGGGGCTTACATGAACCTTCCTTCAGTTTATCAGTGTATTGGCTCCCTGTAGAGTTGGCTCAGCTTTCCATGACTTGAAGATAAATGAAATACCATGTGGCTAGCTCAGTGTGGAAGATCTTTCAGATGGAAACACTCAAAAATGAGATCATAACATCTCTGTGTGGATGTTAAAAATCTTGTGGTGCTTTTTGTAGGATCAGAGCTCAGCCTCAGATTTGTGGGCCAAAATTCCTCCCCTCACTCTATGCTCTTGAACAATGTAGTTAGCTTGTACTCTCCTTCAGATGTGGTTTGTAAGATGTAATCTGTGGAGTGGGGTTTGGACGTTTTTTAGCACGAAAGAAGTTTACAGATTTGCATGTGTGTTTATGCATGTATTTTATTAAGAGGTTTACTGTTTAATGTGTTACATACCCAGACAGAAGTACAGCTCCAGAAAATGCAATGATCAGCAGAATCCAACATTCATTGAATACTTTCAAATTCCTCTGCAAATCGGGGACTGATTCTCAGCTGATAAACATCTGCATATGTCTGGTGATGTCACTGGCTGTGTATATAATTCATATGTGGCAGTTTTATTTACATAATATCCAGATGTAATGTATTTTTCCTTTCTTAAGAGAAAAGAGATTAGGGTGAGATAGCTTCACTCCTTCTGAGCTCTGTGGTATTGCATCTGATGACTGTATTTGTGGAAACCATACCCAGAAGTACATTTGTTCATTCACTCTTCATCATAAAAATAGTTTTGCATAAGAAATGATAATTATGTGCAAAACATAGTTATGCATTTCCCTGAATTTTAAATATGTCTCCCTGACATTGCTGGTGGTCTGCTGGGGACATTCCTGCAGCATGTTGGGTCTGGTCTGCAACATGCTCGGCCTCTTGACTTGGTAGGAGTGGTTAGCCCTCGGCATCTTGCAGGAAAAGGCCCGTTAAGCCCATGGTCTTGTCTTTTCAAAGTGATTATTCATGAACTAACCCAATATTTTTGAATGCTCTGACTTGCAGGATGATGATGGGAAGATTTGGTAAGTGACAAAGTTGACTTTTTTTTTAATTTATGTTAGACACAGAAATCTTGACTGTTTTCCTTCAGCAGATCAAGACAATAGATTGAGCAATTCCATGGGGTTGGAATGCATTGTGGTGGCAGGTTTTGTTACTCCACACAGATGTGGAGCATAATGGGTAGAAGCAGATCACCCAGTATACTGCTTTGTGCTCTTTAGACTGGTCTCTGTTGATTTGTTTTCATTTTTAAGTAACGAATAGCAAAAATACTGCACAGGGCAGTATTTCCTAGTACTGTTAAAATCATAGAATCATAGAATGTGCTGAGTTGGGAGGGACCCATCAGGATCATTGAGTCCAACTCCTGTTGCTGTGTAGGGCACCCCAAAAATCACACCATGTGCCTGAAAGCGTTGTCCAAATGCTTCTTGAACTCAGTCAGGCTTGGTGCTGTGACAGCTGCCCTGGGGAGCCAGTTCCAGTGCTCAACCACCCTCTGGGTGAAAAACCTTTTCCTGATATCTAACCTAAAATTCCTCTGATTCAGCTTCCTGACGTTTCCCTGAGTCCTGTTGTTTTAGCAACCAGTTTAACCCTCTCTAATTCCTTTCATGGAGAATCTTATCTCCTCCACGTTCACTAGATTTTAGAGTTTAGACCTTAACAACCATAGATCTGGACCTTTTTTGGTGTTGCTGCAAAGAGACTTCTCTTTTTTCATTTAGTTTTGTTAGAGGCATTAAGCCACTTCTTCTCACTGAAGAGATGTGGGCTCCTGTTCAAAGGAATTTGGATAATAGATATGTTTGTTTATTTAAGAATAGAAAACTACTAAAATGTGTTCTGTAAATAAAAAGAATTTGAACTTGAAAAAACTGTTAAAAACTATGTAGAAAATTTTAACAGCTTAAAACTCGCACACTTTTCCAACATTTTTTGTGCTGGAAAATGTGAAATGTTGCACTAATGTAATCGATTTTGTAGATTTTGGATTGGGTTAGATACTGTCATACAGTGCTTTGAACATCTAAACATAATTTAAGTCTTCCTACTCTATGTAAGCTTTGCTCTTCATACACTGCTGAATCAGATTTCACTCATGTTCAGTTTTAAGCTTTGCTGTAGTCAGAGATACTACCAGTAATTTTAAATTAACCAAATGGGTTATCTGATTTTGACACTGGGCAGTGGATGCAATCATAGCTATCACTGTAGCTGTAGTGCACCTAAACCAGGTGATGTTTCAGTGGCTCATTGTTTAAGTTAGGAATGGAGCTTAGTCAAAATTTGTGTACCATTTTTCTTTCACCTACATATTTTGTGTAGCAATTATGAATGACAGAAAAGGAAAATCAGTGAATCATGTATTTATTTTCAGTTGACTCTGAAATTCCTAGGGGAGTTTGCTCTGGCATTTTCTTAGACACCAAAATAGAGTGATAACTTTTAGCTGAAGTCTCTGTTACCTAGCTTTCTGAGAAATACCTTTAAGCTTAGGACACATAACCTGCTTCCCATACTTGCCTGTTGGAGGTGTATTGATTTTTTTTTTTCCCTGTAACCAGAGCGTGATGCCTTTGACACACTGTTTGATCATGCACCAGACAAACTCAGCGTAGTCAAAAAGGTAAAAAATAAAATTCAAGTTTTATTTTCTACATTGCTTTTTTTCCTTATGCTTTTGGAAATATATTGAAAAAGATCTGGAAAACAACAGAAGAGGATTCTGAAATAGTGAAAAGGGTTTTTCTCCCCCAAGGATCACTGTTTCCAAGCCAGAGCTTCAGGCAGACTTATCTTATTACTCTTGTTTTATTGTCCAAGGCTTTTCTAGGTAGTGCTGCTAGATTGAATGCATCAGAGTGATGCAGGTTAGGAAAAGCTATTCTGCCAAGTAATCACAGTGATACTGATCATTCTGGGTGGACAGTTGTACACACTTTTATATCCCAGGTGCTTTTTATATCCAGCAAGGAGGCTTAGTGGCAGCCAGAGTCGTGCGTGTGTCTTCAGCCTGTCTCCCCAAGAAGCACTCACTCTTCAGTTTTCAGCTCATTCTTGTAATAAAGATGGTCTTCCACAACTGAAAAATATTTGCCACAGTGCCCTGAAATTCACCCATAAATAAGCTTGCTAAATACAAAGATTTTACAGAAGAGTTGCTCTTGTCCCAGGGCTCTTCTGCTTAACACTAATTCATGTGGTCCTCTGGTCTCTCCTCCAAGGCTCATCATCACAAAGCACACCTCTACAGACATATTCTTGATATGGCTCTGTGCTAGGCAGAGCAGAGGGGTAAAGTAGCTGTTGATCTCTGCCAGCTCTTGTTAGTTTTAGAGAATGTGTAAGGAAGAGACTCCACGTTGCTCCATCAGGTAGTTCCAACATGGCTGTTAAGCTATTTATTAGAAGAGTAGCATGCAAAGATCAGTGTTGTAATTTGTCCCTTTGCTTTGTATGAAACAGAGGATGTATGCATTTAAAAGAATGCTTTGAAGTCTCTGGAAGATTTTATCTTTCCAGTCTGAAATGTCTTCTAGAAGAGAGTTTTTGAAGTTGATAGAGAATTAAGTTAAATCTGTCCACACAATGAAAGTGTTAACACCCAATTCTGTGTCCCTTTTGGAAGTGTTGTAATCAGGCTGACAGGTCTCTGTGCTTTGATACGTTAGCACTATCTGGCTCCTAGTAGCAGGATCTTGCACGTCTGCTTCCTGCGGGAATAGAAATGCCAGACTTGGGTTATATCCTGAGTGTAATTTGCTAATTGATATGTACACATCACTCCATAACAGAAGTGTGTGCAGAACAGTACGCAGTTGGCATCTTCTTTTGGGTGTCTTAGCTGCTGATGCCTTGCTCCTGGGGATGGATCTTCTCCAAGAACCTGAAGAAATTAGTGTGGACAATAAATGCACCTACTGCTTGCTTCATCTTCACAAAGAACCTACAAAAGAACCAATGTCATTACAGCTTTTTCCCACAGATGCTAAAGTATGCTTTATGTGTTAGGAAAAATAGATAGTAAGCTGTATGTAATAGCACCATCTGGTGACTTCTGGCATATGTTGCAACAGAAATTGCTATACAACTGAGTTGTTTTTAGTTTTATGTACTTATTTATGCAAAAGCAAATAACACACATGCATTTATTAAGCTTAAAAAATGTCTTAAAAGATTATATTAACCCTTTCATATAGGCATTGACTGTAGCGTCTAACGTCACCGTTTCTGGTGTTTTCTTTTATAGTCTCTGATCACCTTTGTGAACAAACACTTGAATAAACTGAATTTGGAAGTAACGGAGTTAGAAACCCAGGTAGGAGACTTTGGTTTTTTGTATGTAACCTAACTGTGTAAATTGCAAATCTAGGCCCTCACTCCATAAAACCTTGTTTTATGGAACTGTTTATCTTTGGGCGTATTAATTTATGGGATCAGGGCTCTGTCTTTTAAGTAGCAATGACATTCACTGATGTTTGCTTCCTTTACTCATGTTTACACGTACTTCATATTGCTGCTGATTTTTGTATTACAAGGAGAAATTCTTGGAAATTTAATAGGGTCATATTAATGACTGTAGAATATGGCTGGATTTCAGGGCAGCTTGTCTCTCCGAACAAAGTGGAGTGCTGCAAAGCAGTTGCTGTAGTTATGGGTGGATGGTGGGTTGTGTCTTTTCTAGCTGTGAGGGTTCATGATGAACTGGTATAAGCTCTTAATAGTTGGCTGCCTGGGGCTCTCGAGAGGAGTGTGGACTGGAGCATGCAGCTCATCATAGAGATATCATTGCGAGCTTTGATCACATCAAAGTGGGACTGGAAACAATTTTGCTGTTGCAGCAAAGGCCTTCATATCCTCCCCTTTACCCTTCTATCTTGTGAGCACATGCACTGTGCTTGCTCCTCAGCAGTGTGGATTAATGACTTGAAGCTGCTGTACCACAGTGGATTGTCTGACAGTGGGATCCAGGGTAGTTTGTGTAAAGCTTAGTGGCAGTGACTGTGAACCACCACTGTCTACTTTGAGGAGTTCTCCGTTTCTAGCACAGAACTGGGTACCAGATATGCTTGGGAACCTTAAAGGAGTGTGAATTTCAGTGTCAGTGGGATAGTTCTCACTCTACAGATAAAATAAAGTGATTTTCAGGCATGGGCTTGGCTATGCAGAAGCAGATATTCTTTCCGGAGTTCACTGAACTGTGGAGAGATGGTTATCTTGTTGTCCTGGCAAAAAAATAAGCATGATGCCTAGAGAATTCTTCATACCAGGAATATGAATTCTCCATATGAGGAGAAAACTCCGTACCAGGAGTATGAGTAATTGGTTTGAGCCTGGCTTAGTTTAATACCAGTCATTCACTGTTATTTTATATCTTTGCTGAAATAAATGGGTGACTGGATCTGATCTGTCACAAGAAATTGTTACTTAGTGCCTCAGAAATACCCAATATTTTTTTTTAAAAGGTTGGAGGATGTCACATACGCCATATTAGGATCACTAGTGAGAATTCTGTTAGAAATACATAACATTACCCCTCTTAGCCAGTAAGTAGCCATCCTGTCTGGTAGGAATACTGAATAGTATTGCTGAAAATATTTAGTATATCATTTAGTATTTACTGATACTGTAAACAATCGATTTTGACTTGGAAAAAAAGATTCTTTTGTGAAGTTGAACTTCCTACCTGTGACAGAGGAGACTTAATTTCAAGTTCTGATCAAGGGCAGAGATTTGAATGTCCAACACACATGACGTAAGAGGGATTGTGGTTAAAATAACCAGGTAGTAGTAGGACTGGAAGTATATAATGTTCAAATGTGTTTACCAGGAAGTCTGTCTTTTTTGTACCAAAAAAGCTTTATTAAATACTGTAGTGAAATTGGCAAGATTCCTCAAGCAAATAAAATGAATGTGAGGAAAAGCAAGAACAGACATACATGCACTAATCTCACCTCAAAGTATTTGTTAGTCTAGTAAATAGGTAACTGGCTGGAGATAAAGATGATCTTGTTTTCAGTCCCTGCCTATTCAGACCAAGTATTCTGCACAACTAAGAAGTACAAATTGTGAATAACTCCTGGGTGAATGGCTTTTAATTTCTTCTGCTTAGAGCTATTTACTCTATGTAAGTAATTTAAATAGTTGTTAGCACATGATCTTGCATGGGTTAATGCTATAGCAGTAGCTGATGGGCTTCCTTGTTTTGCTCAGGAAATGAGAGTAGGGGAAATAATGCTACCAGATGTAGGGAGAAAGCCCTGTATCCTGTGTTATTTTCTTTTATTTAGAGACTGACAAGAAAGCAGCTATATCAACAGACTCTTAAGCAAAAGCTGATTTAGCTTGCTCAGTTCCACTGGTGATCACAAGAGTATAGGTGAATCCAGGGAGCAGATAAAGCAAAGCCCTGAATGCTTGTTATGCTTGCTGTCAATTCCTTGCTATGCCTGAAAGGAGCAGTCTGTGATTCCTGAACCATCTTACACTTCCGTGCTAGGAAACAACAGTGATAGAAGTCAAAGTACAGAATTTGGGCCAAGCATTTTTTTGTTCTGCTTGTTTATGAATGCTTATTTGAAAACAGATGTTTTCACCTAGAAATGTCATCAGTATTTCTATTTAGTTTGCAGATGGTGTTTACTTGGTTTTGCTCATGGGTCTCCTTGAAGACTATTTTGTTCCACTTCACAACTTCTACTTAACACCTGAAAGTTTTGATCAAAAGGTGGGTAGAAACTCCAAGTTATATTCTTTTTGCCTTGTTACCACATATTTTCCAATCATTATGTCCCTTCTCTTTGTGCCTGATAAATCAGAGCCTGGTATATTCTTCTCTTCAGGAGCTGTAGCAAAGACTGCGACACTTGATAGTTAATACAGCTAAAAGTTGCTTGTGACATGAATGGGTAAATTCCCCATAGCCAAAGAAGAAAGGTGTTCTGTTACTAGCATCAAACGACACATAAAGCTCATGAATATTCAGAATGAATGAATCGGTAATAAGTGCTTTGTACTGTATAGTAATTTACATAATCAAAGAAGTGATTTATTAAATTGTAATACTGCCTGAAGTGTTTTTGTGCACAGGGATACCTTATTGGGCTAGACAACAGAGCTGATGCCTGGCCTTGCTTATGATGTACTGTGTAAATAGGAAAGACAAAAGGTGAGAAATAGGAAGCTCTGCTTTTGCTGCATCCTATACACTGAGATTCATATGGAGATAGAGCTTCTTCCCAAGGTCACAGAATGTCATCCCTAAAAACTGCCCTCTCATCTCATTAGTATCAGTTGCTTAATATCCATTAGTTCTTTTTCTGTAGTTTAGCTTAATATTCCTACAAACCAAGCAAATAAATATCATTACTTGATATGTAAATGAAATACTGTAGTAGATGAGGTGGTACCTGAATCATGATCTTTGGTTGATCTGGGGTTAGAAACTATATGTTGAGTGCTCATGGGTAACGTGTTTTGGAGCTGATCTAAAGCCAAGATGGGTGCCCTGATCTTACCAGGGAGGGAGCATGCAAAAAAACAAATAAAATTGACTGTCTGAAGTCAATTTGTGAGCACAGACATCTGGTTCTGTGTCCAGTTCCTAGCAGGATCATTGCCAACAGTGCTGACTAACTTTTAAGAGAATGTGCTAGCTTGTCTTTTTTTGGATATTTCTTTCTGTTTGGTAAGGAGTGAATGACTTGCTGCCTGACAGTGTCTCAGACAAAATGAGCTTTGAGGAAGAAGAATGGATTCTTTGGAGTCTTAGATTGTCTTACTCATAATCACGGTATTAGAGATGGAAGGAGACCAAATAAGCGTTGTGCTCTTAGCCCCACGCTTGCTCCATATCCTGTGTCATTCCTAATGTTATGACAGAAAGAGTGCTTAACACATATCTTATTGTCATAACCAAAAGTTTGCCTCATTCTGCAGTTGTTCCTGGACATGCACTCACATCTGTATATTTGGTGCCTGATATCTGAATACTCTGAGCCTGGTTGTGCAGCAGTAATGCATCTCCCCCCTGCTTATTATTCTGCCAGGTTCTACAGTGGAGAGGATGCAAGTATTGTGTTGGCTGAACTGGAGCAGGAGATCTCTAGGTCAGGAATGGAAACATTGGCAAAAGCTGAAAGACTGAATGCTTTATAAGGCGAGGGCTGTTTAAAATGGTGGGTTTTTCATAATGACTTCAGCGCAGATTGTTGCTGTTAAGCACCTCTCAGCAAAGGTGTGTATTCTCTGAGGGAGGAGGGTTCATCATCAGTAGAATAACCCAGCTTTGCCTGTGTGGATCATATCAGCATTGGAAGAAGAAATTGAGCTGCACCAAATGAGCACTGCTACAGATGCAGGCTAATGTGCTGAGCCTGCTGGTCCTATAGGATATATAGGGTTTGTTGACTTCCTTAAGGTGTGACTAGTTGCTATCTGGGAGCTTAGAGGGGCTCCCTGAAGGCAGGAAGTCAGGCTCCAGTAAGAATGGCTTCTTTAGGTGTTAAGTTTGTGGATAGGATGGGGACTAGTTCATTTTGGATGTTGTATACTGCACAGGAACTTGATAGAGCAATGGGAAAATGGTTATCTATTATGTCTTGTACAAGCTCTCCTTTATAGCTTTCTCTTGCTTTTTTTATCCTAGTACCCTGAAATTTTGCCCTTGTAGAAATGCAGGATGCTGACTTGTAGCCAGCACCTGTTCATTTATGATTTTGTCATTGTTTAATTTTGTTTAAATTCATAAAGATTATCCAGTATTCCTGAAGTAATGTTGTGGTTTTGAGTGGAGACTGCCTTGAGGAAAAGGGATATGTAAATCAAAGAAGGAGAAGTAACTGTGTTTTTGGGAAAGGAAAAAATATTTTCATCTTGAAAGTTACTGGTTTTATCACAATGAATGAGGAGGAACTATAGCAGGTAAAAACAGATGAATAAAGTCCTGAGCAATAAGCACTAGTGAATGGGACCTTTCTTCTTTGTTGTAGGGGAGCTTTGTATGTGTAACTCCCTGATTTTCAAGATGAGTAACTTTCATTAAATCTCTCCTCTTCGCTGTGTATCTCCAGAACTGTCATTTGCAATAACAAAAATGCACAGAATTCATAATCCAAATTGCCTTGCTTAAATTGCAGTAAGTGTGGATGAGAAAGCTGCTCTGCAGATCTATTTAAACCATAATGTTTGTTCCTCAAAGGAGAAATTAAAAAGATGACACTTTCTTTCTTGCATTTTTGTTTTTTTTTTCAATTTTCTTTCATGTGACTTCACGTTCATGTATGATCCCTGGTGGCTTGTTCAGGAAGCTCTTTCTATACTATTGTACCTAGCTTGTTTTGCAAGTTCACTGCACTGTCTGTCTAGGAACTGCCACTACCAAGCATTTTTTTGAAGCATTTACTTCATTAGAGAAACTTAATTTGACTTTTTTCTGTTTTCAAGTAGAGAAAGCCAAAGCACCAAGAGACTAAGGGGTTAGCACAAGGTCATGCAACAAGCACCCTGGCTCCTTGATAATGTAATGCTGATGTTGCTTGATATGCAGTTGATAATAATGCAGAAAAGACTAATGTTGTTTGAAAATAATTCTGTTTACTGTCCTTCTTTCTTCTTTCTTAATCACCCATATGTATTTTCTCATCTCTGTGCAGTTATGTCACTTGTGTTACACTCCTTTGTTGCCTGGGTGTTGAGTGATTTCTTGCCTCGTAGTTGGAAATGTTGAGCTTGGGTACAGGCAGGAAGAACTCAACAAATTGTAGCTCTGCTCTGTTTGTTACTAGCAACTCTCTGGCCTCTACCGTAGAGACTGAGATCAAGGCTTAATGGAGTTTCCTGGTTCGTGTGTACACAGTCACATTTTTACACTTGAAATTTGGAAATCTGAAATTACTTCCTTTGTATCAAAAAGTGAATATTTGCCCTATAATGATACAGGCTTTCGTTTCTTAGTCTCTCATGTGTACTTTCTGCCATACTTAAACATGTAAATGTTTAATCTTGATTTAAATAGAACTATCATTCTCTGTGTCAAGTATAGAGAGAATAAAGCCTTTTAAAAATTTGATTAAGGGTTTTTAATGCCTGTATAATGCCTATTCTAAACACTTTGCCTCTTTCAGGTCCATAATGTTTCGTTTGCTTTTGAGCTGATGCAAGATGGAGGACTGAAGAAACCAAAAGCTCGCCCTGAAGGTATGGACATGCTGTGTGGCTTTGAACTGTATATAATAAGGACATAATAGCAGGCGCATTTCAAGTGCAAGTCCATTTGAAGACAGTAGCAGTAGTACCACAAAGTGAAGCAGTAAATGTGCCCATTGACAGTTTTCCAGAGGATTCATTGTCTGCATCTAGGGTATATCCTTACCTGTGTTTCTTGTCTGGAATAGATTGACTGAGGTGTACAAGTCTAGCTTTAGTGAACGATCCAACAGCTGTTCAGTGGTGCATTATAAATTTGGCTGGTATTCTCAAAACCAATTCAAGCAGGAAGCTTTTCATGGTCTAATTCTCATAGTTCTTACAGCTAGGGCTACTTTGAACTCTTGTGATCAGATTTCAGTGACAGATAACTGAAAAGCTTTTGGTTTTTTTAGAACTGGTAGCAAACTCACTTCTTTGACTTGGGCGTCAGAACTGAAAAGTATAAAAATTTTTTCTTTAAAGTCTCTGAACCTTGAAATTAATTAATGATGATGTCTGCATTGTTGCTTGCGCTAGGGATAAAAAGAGGAATTAAAACTTTATGACTGCTAAATGAGCAATTTTTATCCCTGGTGTTAGAAACTACATATGTGTTAGAGGCTTCCGCAGAAGAAAGAAAAATGAGGAGCCCCCAAGAAATGTTTGGTCTGACTTAAGACAAATTGGTGATAGGAAATAAATTAACAAATAGTGGGGCTGATTATAGTAGGGAAAAAAGGCAAAAGACAATATTAAATTGGTATGTATCCTGTCAGTGCTGTTCTTTTAAGTTTGGGGGTGGAAAGTGCTCCTGAGGAATGTGGTGAAACAAGACACTAACTTAGGAAAGTAAAGGAGTGTTCTGAGTATTGGAGCTGAGTCACTGGGTATATGAGGAGAACAAGGAAACTGGAGAAATATGAATGTACAATCAGGAATGACATTTTTTTGAGTGGAAGGGTTAAAGAGGTTGCAGTATGAGACCAGGTAAACTAGGTAAGTCTTTAGAGAGAGAAAATGTTAAAAACCTAGAAGACTTCTTTAGTTGGAAGCTTATCCTTTTTTTCTGTTTTGTTTTCTTCAGTTAATCTGGTGTGCAGATTCTGTAAGCAGCAGAATATGTTTAAGTTTTACTGATTGAAAACTTAATTATTAATAGAAGTTAGAGAGCCAAATTTGCTCGTAGAACATTCCTTTTCACTTTTCACTTTTCACTTCTGCAGGATGTATGGTCTCGTGTGTGTTCCTTCCTTTTCTATGCATGTACCCATTCCCGGCAGCAGTAGTTCACAGCTGTTGGCGTGAGTGTGCTCGTGTGGTGCCTGTGTGGCTGGAATTGCCTGTAAAACTGACTGTTGCTCTTGCAAAGCTGCTCCTGTGGAGAGGACAGTAACATCTTGGGCTTTGCTTGCCACCATAGCTTCATGGAATCCTCTAGGATCTTGACAGTCAGTACAGCCATGTAATATGTGTTTCTTAGCACAACAATTTGTTTTGTCATAGACTTTGATGCTCTGCAAAAAGTTTTGTGTATAGTATACTCTGTTAATGCTATACTGATCTATTGCTTGTTCCTAAATAGGCTGGAAAACCTGTTAGGTGAATCCATGTCCTTTATCATGAATGGGGTAGTAAATGCCTCTTGAATTAGTAGAATTTTAATGTAAAATGTTGTCTAGAGCAGAACATCACAATTTTTGTTTCTATAGCCCATGCTTTCTGCAGTGCTTGCAAGAAAGAGCTCTTGTTTTGTCTCTGTGTCTTTGTGCAGGTGATAAACAAAAATAGGAACATACGGAACAGCTCCTCTTCTCTGTTCTTCCAGCTCAATATTCAGTAGGTTACGCCAGCAGCAGAACTTGATGCTGAGTTATTGCAGCAGAAATATGTTGTAGTGGATTAATTTATTAGCCTCTAACAGGGTAGTTATGAAATGTGAAAGTACTAAATTAATGAAATATTTTAAACTATTTTGATGATTTATGGTCACTTCTGGTTAACATTTTGGTAGTTGGTGGTGGTAATGTTATGATGGTGCAGGCTTCATCTTGAAATAAGAAATGGGAGGCTGAGAATATACTTATTCTTGGGAATGCCTGTTAGACACTGATCAATAAGGAACACAGTAATCGCCCACACAGGGAGGATGCATCTCACACTGCAGTTCTCTTTAGTGCAGCAAACAAAGGCCTAACAAGGTCTGAAAGTTAGGAAAGTGTCAAACTAAGAATTACAGTATAACTTTTGCAGCCATGGAGGTAATTAAGCACCAGTCTGAATTGTCAAGGGATGGAGGTGGAATTTCCACCAGGAAGGTGGAATCCAGGTGGAAGATTTAAAAGAAAAAAAAAAAAAGAAAAACGTGCAATGTCAGGCTTATATTTTAATTCAGCCACAGGTTGGTTCATAAGCTCAATACAGGATTTCCAAGGAGAAGTTCTCTAAGGACTGTGTTGCACATGAGATCAGACTATGTGACGACAATAGTTTCTTCTAACTCTAAATTTACATGTCATTACACTACCAAATAAAAGACCTGATTCCATTCCTTCTTTTAGTGATGGGGCTTCCCATACCTCTAATTCCTCAGACCAATCACCAGGGGTGATCGGCAGCAGGTACCTAGCTCAGGTTGCTGTTGGAGATCAGTAGGAGTCAGCCTTAAATGCCTCCATGAGCACAGATAGATGATACCTGCCCAGCAGGTCTGGGCTGCCCTCTAGCTGCTTCTCATGCTCTTTCTGGTGCCCTTAGTTTTTGCTCTGGCACTTTGCTGCCACTCACTCCCAGCTGTTCTCTCCCTGGGACATGCCCTGGTCTCCTAGCTGTGCTTCTAGCTTCCAGTGATGTTTCTGCTCTACTCTCCAGGTTTATGTTTCTCTCCACTGACACCTTGATCTTGGTTTATAACATAGGCAGGTCCTGCCTCTGAGCTGATGTCAAGCAGAGGCAGGAACTGAACCCTACAGGACTTGATCGCACCACTTCATGCTGTGTCAGCTGAGATGGTGGTTACGGTGGCTCAGGGGAAAGACCCATCCTGTTTCAGTGGGAAGCTGAAAATGGGTGGCATGGGGAAAAGAAAACCATTTGGAAGAAATGGGGCAAATGCACACTACAAATCTCTGACCACTATAGAGCTGACTGGGCCAGGTTTTTTGGCATTTTCATAGTGCCAGCACTATTTCGTTTGATTGTTTAGCAAACGAAAGTGACTGCCAGCATCAGTGGATCAAATCTGTCTCTTCTCCAGATATTTGCCTTGGTTTCCCAGCTTTAGAAATGCATGGCTGTTGCAAAGGGTTGTTTCCCATTGCTAAATTTACATTTTAAAGCCATCTCTGAGGGAACTGGGTCTTGTTACAGAGGAACCAATGCTGATTCTGGCTGTTACCTTGATGATAATGCTATGGTAGTAAGCAAATTTCTATGAAACCTGGAAAAACTAGAAATGTGTTTCGTATTTCAGTTATCCAGGTAAGACATGTCTTTTTTCAGGGTGTATTATTTCACATTAGTTAGGAACTTTCCTTTCTTTGGGGCAGGAGAAGGTTCTTTTGCAAATGCAAAACCAAAATCATAAATGAAATATGTAAAATAATACAAGGTAGAAAGAAAAATTTGGGAGGTTACTGAAAATACCAGATGAAGTGTAGGGATTAGAGTGTTAACAAGTATGAGGTGGGAGGGAAGGGTGGAGAGGTCCTGGCAGTGATTGTTCAAAACAGGCACTAGGTGTTTCCCCTGGACCTCACATTAATTGTACTTAGTCTGTTAACTGTTTGCTGTCTTCCTAGTTCTTTGAAAGATTTTTAAATTATCTATTCTTCTTTCCTCTGCTTCTGTATATATTATTTACTGTGTATTTTTTGCTTCTTCCTCCTTTCTTATGTATCATACCCAACCTTTCCTTCCACCTCTTCAGCCTTCTCTGTGCTGTGCTTTCCCCCATAATCCCTGGATTACATGTCTGTGGTATTTCCTGGCATGTTGTTACAGTAATCGGTTGGAAGGTGCTATCAGAAAATCTTTTTGCTGAGAACTGTTCCAGACCTGGCCTAGCAGGGTAAGAAGGGATATTATGTAATAGAAAGCTTTGAGTCTGCTAGGAGAATTCAGGCTTTGTTTATTTGTGGACTGTATCATTGCAAAGTTGTGGATATGTGAGGTTCAGTATCTCATATGATCTGTGTGGCTGCTTGTTTGCTGCTTCCACGGCCAGTGAAGCCATCAGTAGTATTTCCCAAAGCCTTTATCCAGGTCTTAGACAGAAGCAGACTTTCTCTGTAACCAATTACAGATGAGGAACTGAATTATCTTTTTTCTGTTTCTCAGAGCATTTACCCTGCCTGGGCAGGGAGGTTGGACCAGATGACCCACAGTGGTCCCTTCCAACCTTACCAATTTTGTGATTTTGGTTATATCTGTGACTGTGTTATCATGAAGGTCTTTTGAAGTGCATCATATGGAACATTGGAAAAGCTTGATTTGTGGAGATCAGAGCTCTGTGGGGTTTTTGTTGCTGATTCCACCAGATCAGAGATGTGGGGACTTCTGTTTCTTTGAGGACAAACAAAGGAGAACGAAAAGTAAATTAAGGATTTCTCCTTTTCTTCCACAGATGTTGTCAACTTGGATCTGAAGTCTACCCTCAGGGTTCTGTACAACCTGTTCACAAAGTACAAGAATGTTGAATGATCCTGGAAGCTGCGGAGGTCTTCATCCTTCTAACCTCTTTAGGAAGACATTGAAATAAACACACCCTCTGCACGTTCCCGTTGTGTGCCTTATGCTATACTTCATGCATTCTTTCTACATTTGATGTGATCTCTCTGTAGCTGTTTGTATGACAATCCCACTAAAAATGCATGTGAATTCTCTAGGTCACCTGGAAATGTGTAGATATTTCACACTTATACCAGAAGATGCTGTTGAGTCTGTTGTTTGTTATGATCAACAAATGTTCTTTTGATAAAGGAAATATACCACTAACTACTTTAATAAGCAGGGAAAACATGAGACCTTCCTCATGGCTGGAGACTCTTTGATTCTTCAATAGACTTTCTTTTGCATACTCTTTGGTTGCAACTGCCATTTGATTGTTTTCCAGGCTGAAGTGTTAGCAATAGAAAATCAGTGTTGGAATTTATGTAGAAGCTGACCCTTTTCTGTTAAATAAGGTTTCGTATGTTCTTTTGGGTGGATGGGACTGAGGGGAATTACAGGCACTGTCTGAAGCTAATGGCAAAAGCTTCAGTTTTTGTGTTAATCTCATGCTACTCAGTGTTATTTTCATTCAGTGTTTACACAGAGTAAGTCTTGCAATGAGATGACTGGCTAGTCTTTTGATGTCTATTTTTTATTTCATCTCCTTTCTAGGACAAATTTGGTTGCTAGAGCCCCTGTCATCTATTAAGCATGCAGCTTCAATCAGGTCAGTCAGAAGCTGGTCAAATAGGCACAGGCTGGATTAATGCATTTTGCTCCCGGTCCTTTTTGAAATGAACACAGGGAATAATGAGCTTGGCAGTTGAAAGGCTGACTCTTCATTTCACATAGCTGAGTTAAAGGGTCAGATTCATTCCTATGGAGTTACTGGCAGCAGTACAGTTCTGGGGGTCAGGCTTTTATAAACAAAGTTTTATGTATTTTCTTTCCTAAAGAGTAAAACTGAATTCCTGTATAAATAAGAGCTTGACTGTACTTGTGGATTGCACTGGGCTATGCCTATAGGTAGTATAGTGCAAGCCAATGGTTAGCACTCAAATGTGAAGCTCTTCAGGGATCGGTTATGCTTCGAACTAATTTCATCAAATTGCCCTGTGCCATCCCAAGAAATACTCTGCTAATCTCTGATCTAGTCCTGTAGTCTTTTAAGCTGTTACAGATTTTAGTGGGAATCTGTTTTAAAAAAGGATTGCTAGATTTATCCAGTAGACTCTGGTTGCTTCATAGTACTTGACAGGCTTCATCTGTAGAGCTGTTCCTGTCTGGGGATGTGCTGGGTGCAGCCTTGTCTACAAAGAGACTGTGCTGAAGCATGAGCAGTCTGAGTAGATTTTTGAGGAGAGCTGTATGAAGGAGATGGGATTGTAATTTCCAGAGTGTTTTATTTGTGGAATATACATATTATAGCAACCCTTTCCTTAGAGTACAGAGGGAAGAGATTTGACTACTGCTTCTATGTATCACAGCAGCAATTTTTCTTTTATGGGCAGCTGTGATTTTTTTATGAAACATTAGGCAGAGTCCTCCAAAGAGGAAGCAGGTAGTATTGTTCTGCTCCATGGGCTCACTTGAGTCCTGTTGTAAGTAGGCATGTTCTTTTCCCAAGAATGAATTTCTTACACCAAACATTATTTACCCTCTGAGTTCAAGAGGAAACAGGCTATTTGAACGGTATAGTTTTACAATTGGGATTTTCTCCTTCCCTCCTTAAACATTTTTTAATCTCAAAGGGAGAGAAATGGGCTTCTGCTTCTTTGTTTCCTATTTTTGGGTTCTGAGTTCTAGTATTGGAACTATTTGAGTCACCTCCCCTCACTCCTCCAAAACAAAGATGGAAGGAAGCTGCTTTTTCTTTCCATTAAAAATTCAAATCTCACCTGCTCTATAAGATTCTGTGGGGAATCATACTTTAGGAGGGAGCTGACCTCTTGCTGTCTATACAGGGCCTAGAACAATTGGACTTGAATTTCAGATGGGACCACTAGACTCTACCATGCCACTGGGAGTTATTACAAAGAAGGCTTGCAGAGGCACTAGGGCCTGGTGGATCAGGTCTCCTGGCAAGTTAATGAAATTAGTCTAACTTTTCGTGCTGTGAAATAGAGGTATCATGAGTCTGGATGGTAATTGAACTGAAAGCTCTCTCAAACTTTTAGTTTAATGCAGTGATATTTATAGGAAATAAGTCTGCTAAAAAGCTGTCATTCCACCCACCTTCCTTCAGGTGATGTGGAAGTGCCAATGCTGTTTGTATTCTCTGAGCTGCTGGGAAAGACCTCCAGAGAATCTAGTTTTTGAAATTGCAAGCAGTATTAACATCAAAAGCAAACAGAAAATAATAAGAGGAGATTGACAAGAGCAGTTTGGCCTTGGAAGGGGGAATGACTATTTCTGAGATGGGATTTTACAGCTGGTGTCTTCATTGCACAGGAACAGATGTGAACATACCACCAAATTTTAAGAGTCTCTGTTTTTTCAATTATATGTTTCTGGTAACTGCAGAAACCTGAATCCACCCTCTACAACCCGAGGCGTGGGTCCCTTTTAGCATTCCTTGCCATTAATATCTCTGTCAGTCAAGACTGCAGGCTTGATGCCCTGAACAAGTTGGGGTGGGTGTCATACCTGGTTTTGTTATGTTTTTGAGTCTGTTGGTAAAAGTTGCACAGGGAAAATACAGTTTTCATTCCTTGGGTCCTTGCTGTCTAGCCAGGTCACTCTTCCTGTAGATGCTTTATTTATTGTTAACTGGATTGGGAGCAGGGTGGATTTAACTGAATTGGAGCTTCTCTAAACAACTGCTTTTGTTGTGCCTTTCTGTTACATATGCATGATACTTAACTTCTTTTCCTCTCAAAAAGAAAAGTCAGTGTTAAATGTTATTCGTGAACTCTTTGTGTTACTGGACTGTTAGATATGTTCCCTGGGTGCCAGTGGGGTATATATGAATCCTGTTGAGTTCATCTGGAATGCTAAATGCTCTGCAGCATTAAAGCTTCCACATTTGTAAGTACTTAATAAAAGTCTGTCTTTTCCAGTCCATACAAGTTGCCTTTTAGGTGTATCTGCTTGGCACACTCAGTTCCAGTGAGCTATATTACTGCAGAAGAAGCCTAGATACTTCTCAGCTACATCTGTTTTTCAAGATGAAAAAACAACACTGGCAGATTTTTAAAAATCAGTGTAAACCTTACAGGATTTCTTCTCCCTCTTCCCCCAGTGCCTTCAGTATTAATGTATTTTTTAAGAGTCTTTTCTACTGTTTTTAACAGTGTTTACTTTGGATTTCTAACTACTAAAACCAGCCTTGCAGATATAATTCTGGACTTGTCATAGGCTGGAGACATCCAGCTTTGTGACAAGAGCCACAAAGTACTGTAAGCAAGTTACAATGCAATGCTATGTTTGCTAAAATCACAGCAGGAGTGTTATGCATGGTTTGTGACAGTTGTACTATTTATTCAAATAAATAAATAATGATCACTTGGTTTGGTGCTATCTTTTTTACTTATTTTTTTTTCCTAAATGGATAAGTCTGTAGGAAGAACTTTTGTCCTAGATACATGATGATCTATGCAGATCTAGCAAAGCAGTGATCTCAGGTTTCTGACCCTGGTACAGGCGATGCAATTCTATGGGCAGGCACAAATGAGCTCTTGTGCAGGTTTCATCAGCCACTTTTTTTTTTTTAATATTGTTCAACTACTGGACCTGATCAAGTTGATTACCTTTTTCTGCCCACAAGAGAAAAGTAACTGAATTACATTCTCTGATACTGTTAGAAGGCTTAGGGCCCAGTTCTTTCATAGTGACACAGGAGGGAAGCCTGGCATGCTGAACCCAGCCCTGTATGTGTCTACAGAGCACTTGGGAAGCCAGAAGCCCAAGTAAGTCTGGAGTGACATTGAAAATGCCTGTGTGCTTCCCTTTGCTCTGGTATGGAGAGAACATAGAGTGGCTCTCCCATAGAGCAAGGCTGTGTGGAGAAGCAGGAAAATGCATTATCAGAACTTGTTATTGGTGGGAGTGCTGTTGATTCCTTGAATTGTTCTTTGGTGTCTATGTAAAGGTCAGGTGTGTGTGTACATGAGGTGTGCTTTGGAAATGTACAGAAAGACTCGGGGAGGGGGTGTGAGATGGGCATGAAATCAAATGCAGCTCTGATACAGAATTTACCAGTGCTGTTCTACAGAAGAGTAGATAGCTTCATGCACTGGTGGCAACATCAGTTTTTGGAGGAGAAAAGATGCTTGTCTATGATGTGTGTTTCAGACTTGTTCTTTTAGCACTGACATGCTGCACTGTGAACAAAGCTTTCAAGAAAGAAGTCCTTTGAGTTGCCACTTGAAGTAGGGAGAGACCTAGTCATTACATATGGGTTTAATTCTTCCTGCTCCCTCTGTCTGCTGATATGAAACTGGATTTGTCCAGAGTTCCCAATGGCATCTCCAACTCTACCTTCCTTTTACTCTTTACTTACTAGGTTTCTAAGCTGTGGCATGCACTTCTGCATAGGCAAGAAGGTACTCTGGGTCTTTGCTAATTTGGTGTGTTGTTGTGCTTGTTATTTGCTTAGAAAATACAGTTAAGGTTACCATTTGATTAAGGATGTTGAGTTAAATTCTCAGTTATTAAAAATCCGTGGATGCGGAAAATGTGTTTTCAACCCACTTCCCTTTATCCCACTTAGCTGATGCTGAACTATCCGTTCTTGGCTATGGCATAGAGCTAAACACAGTAGTCAGTCCCTTAACCAGCCTTAAACCAGACCAGCTTAATTAGTGTGGCTGTCTATTGTCTCATTCAGGGATTTCATGGAGGACTGCAGAGTTGCTTTCTGGAAGAGTTAAGAAATGTAACTGGTACCTGGAGTAAATGTCCATGGAAAGTGGTTGCTGTAGGAAGCTTTCCCTCTTTAATCAGTGATGGAAAAGGGAAGGAAGAGCAGCAGCACTGCCTAGTGGGGATAACTCTTGTCTCAGATGAGTGTTTTGGGCCCTGGTGTGGCTAACTAGCTGTCCAAGGATAAATGCATTAATCTCCTTCTGCCCACGTTTCTGTTTTTGTCAGGTAGATAGAGTAGTGTTGCTCTGCTTTATAAAATGGGCAAAGGACCATGAGTAAAAGCTGTAACATAGCCTGATGATTTTTTTGTTGTTGTTTTTGGCGGTTTTATTATTATTTTCAAAGAAAAAGTGCACCATGAGTCGCCTCAGATGCGGGCTAACAAACAGTCATGCCATGCAGTACCACGGAAGAATGATGGTATCTTTCTAATACTCTCTGGTATTTCAGGAGTTGCAGGGTTGCATGTTTCCTGCATTTGTATTTCTGTTTATTTTAGTCTCCACCAGGGACCAAGCACATAGACAATTAAGTTCCGGATAGCAGCGTGGTTTCGTTTTTAAGAGCAGTCAGTCCTGTGCGGCACAACTTCCCCCTCGCATATCCTGCCTGCTTTGTGCTGCCCTGCATGGGAGGCTGCAGCTTCGGCGCAGGGTGCTCTCAGCCTGGGGGGCACTTCCCTCTCCCCATAAATTTCATCGCACCTGCTGTGAGAAGATCTTGGAAGAGCTTCTGTAGGATTACCGAAGGAGAGAATAGTAAGTTTGGGAAAAGGGGCTCTTGTGGGTGTTTTTTTTAAAATTATTTTGTTTTTTAACTGTACGGCTTTCTGTGTCCACATGGATTGTTCTTGCTAAGACAACATCTCTTCTGGTGCTAATGAGCAAAAATGGCTTTTGGGAGGTCTGGTACTAAACAAGGAAGTAAAAGTAAGTTTTGAGCTGGGCACACAATGCATATTCTCTTCTTTTTTTCTTATTTATTTTTTAATTCTGGTTCTCTGAAGGCAGTAATACTGCTATTAACACTAACATTCCCACTTGGTTTTTGTTCCCTCCTTTGTGTGATCTATTTAGGCAACTGTTGCTAGGAAATGTGCTTGAGGTAGTGCGGAGTAGGGCTTTTGTCTTTTCAAACAGGAAATACAACAGCTGAAACGATTTGGTAACACTGGTAAGTGCCCTGTGTGTATTCTACAGCTAGTTTGTGTGCCAGAGACCACTGGTAGCTCATTAATGCTTTATACCATATATCAGGGGTACCCAGGAGCCAGCCTGTGGGAAGACTCATGGAGGAAAAGGGAGCTGATCTGACCCAACTAGAGAATTAGTTGTTTTATTGGTAGCTGTGGCATTGCAACGTTGCGCAATAGTCTAGCTCTTGGCCTAAGAAAAATTCACTTGGGTGCCTCAATGGGTATCACAGGAGGAATAAAACACCTCTTGACTTTAAAACAGGCAAGTCTGTATGTCTATGACGTTCTCAGACAATGAAGGACCAAATTATGCCATTTTATTTGAATAGTCAATAATTAAATCTTAATTTTTATTTAAAAATGTCATCGTGAAATGCCTCTACAATCAGTATTCAAGCAGTTGTCTTCTACAATGATCTCTTCTCCAAATGCTGATAAATAACCTGTGCAGGGGGCTGGAAAAAACAGCACTTATTCAGTCACAGCTCTGAACAGCAAATGTGAACAATGGGCTGCAGCAGCTGGTTGCAGCAAACATGGAAGATTGCATGCGAGAACCAAGTCTTTCATCTCTTCCTCTTTCTCATTAAACAGCTAACCCCAAGAAGGTGTCCAAACCCAGTCATGCTCCATTTTATGTTGTTTCTGCAGTATGTTGTTCTTTGGAAGTCTCAAAGAAATGCAGCTTGCCACATGAAGGACTGCTCGTGAATGCTAACTATTAGTAACAAGCAATAAGTCTATTAAATGGTAAGGAAGGTTTGCAGGTTCTGAAATGGCTGTGGGAAAACAATGTCAATAAATGTAAGGTGAAACACAGGGGGGAAAAAATAAAACTAGCTCTACAAATAAATGATGGGCTCTACGTGGTGTGTTGCTATTTAGGAATAAAATCTTGGAGGCATAGTAGATAGTTCCATGGAAGTGTCAGCTCGGCACTTAGTGGGGCTCAAAAAAGCAAACAGCATCAGGAATTAGGAGGAGAGAAACGGAGAACACCACTGTGAATGCTGCAGTGCACCTCTACATCCAGGCAGGTCTGGTTCCCAGCACTTCAAAACGGCTGTGGTAGCCCTGGGGAGGGTTCAGAAAAGGACAGCCAGGATGATCAAAGGTACTACGGAGTGATTTCTCTGTGAAGGACAGCTAAGATGTAGGCTGTCCTTCCTCAGTGTTGGCAAGAGATGACTGTTGAGGGTGTAGGATACTAATACAGTAGTAATATGGAGAAGAAACACAGAGACATGGAGAATGTGAATCAGTTGGTCTCCTTTGCCCTGTGTACATTGGGGAGCTTCAGGGAAAGCTGGCAGGTCAGAGCAAGCAACAGGAGGTGGTGCTTCACGCAGGGTAAAGCCATGGTCTTGGCTCCTCACTGCTGAATGGTGGGAGGTGCACATATTCAGGGGGTGAATGGGAAGTTCATGAGAAGGGTATGTGTTGACAGCTGCTAATTACCAAGACCCCAGTTTTGGTTTAGGAAGGCTAAGCTGCAGGCTGTTGAAGCATTTCAGTAACTGCATATGCTTTCTCTGTTTGTGGTGGGTTTTTTTCCCCTAAGCTTCTTCTTTTGGGTGCTTTAAAGGATTGGATAATAGGGCAAGCTAGTTTTACCCAGTATAGCAATTTCAACAATGATGGAGTAGGACACACTGACGGAGTAGGACACACAGGACTGAGGCCTTAGAGGATATTAACTTATGCTATTTCAAATTCTTAATTTCAGGCCTTTTCTGACTTCTGATGTTCAGGTTCCTTGGCCAAACAGAGACCAGGGATGTGGTGGGCAGTACACACCACTTTGATGTGTAAATAGTCAAAGGAAGCAAGAGACACGAGTATTGCAGCAAGGCCGAGTTACTCTAAGTTGTGGTTTGCACAGATGATTACAGAAAACTTATGAGCAGGACAAGGCATAACAGTTGTCAGAAACCTAATTTAAAAGTAAGTTGTCCTTAGGTTGCTCTGTATTGACTACCTTTTCTTTCTCACTGGGGTGTTTTATCTCAGATAGTTCAGTTGTTCCTCAGGCACTAAATGACTCAATTTCTCTTATCTTATTTTACCAAGCACCTTTTTTGGGACAGCATTCAGTTTTGCAGCCACCATAATGAAACTAATTCTCTCCTTACCCTTTCCCCTAGCCTCTTGCTGGAAATTTTGTATCTAATTGGTTTTACCAGACTGATGGATGAAAGCATCCAATTCCTATTTTCTACCAGTAATCTTGGCTTGGCAAAATCCATGTTAAAACACATGTTCATAATGCATTTTGACTGGAGCCTTTAGTAAATATGTGAGAGAGAGCCTGTAGAGCAGCACCATGCTGTTCGGTGTATGAAGCTATCAAGGAGAGAAATGTCACTTTGGAGATCTTCTGTGGGCAGCATGCAACAGCATTTGCAGCAACTGCCTTGTTCCACTGTGCTTATAGGGCTGGGTCATCACAGCGTCTCACTTCAGGCATCTGCAGTAGCAGCTGAGGCTGTCTCTTAGGTGGCAGAATGGAGGTGGTAACTGAAAAATGCAAGCCAGGGCTAGAGCCGTTGTTTAAATGCTCTGGATTGCTCTTTAAGGGTGCCATGTCCACTCATTACACAGGGAGCCTTGAGAGACAGGGCGCCTAGTACAGACATCTTGGATAGACAGTAAGAGTCCTCTCCTGTGTGAACCTCTAACGTGTGGCGTCTGGCTTTCTGTTAAAAAAAGAGCAAAAAAGACAGCCTCCCCTCTCCTAAAGTGGCCCTGCAGTGCTGAACTGCTGAGAGAAGGGTGAGCATTTCCCATCCACAAACTGGTAGCACTCCCAAATACAAAGCAGAGCAGCAGTCCATCCCACTGGCTGCCCTGCGTCCAGCAGCAGCTGTGATTTCATGATTCAGAGGACTGTAGAAAAGTCTTCCTGGGCATCATATTGTTGTCTCCTCTGCTCTGACTTTCATAGATTTTAGGACTCTTGGGGAAGATGAAATCTCTTACTCATGCTGCCATGACACAAACCATACGCTGCCATGATTGTTCAGGGCTCATCACCTATGTGCTGATGTGTGTATTGCATGGCATTCATTAATCCATGAACGTGAGCCAGCAGGGTATCCAGGTGTCCAAGGCAAACAGCATCCTGGCTTGTATCAGGAATAGTGTGTCCAGCAGGACTAGGGAAATGATTGTCCCCCTGTACTCAGCACTGGTGAGGTCACACCTGGAATTCTGTGTTCAGTTTTGGGCCCCTCACTACATGAAGGACATTGAGGTGCTGGAGCACATCCAATGAAGGGCAACAAAGCTGGGGAAGGGCCTAGACCACAAATCTTGTGAGGAGCAGCTGAGGGAACTGGGGGTGTTTAGTCTGGAGAAGAGGAGGCTGAGGGGAGACCTTATCACGCTTTGCAAGTAACTGAAAGGAGGTTGGAGCAAGGGGATGGCTGGTCTCTTCTCCCAAGTTACAAGTGATAGGGCAAGAGAAAACAGTCTCAAGTTGCACCAGGGGAAGTTTAGGTTGGATATTAGGAAAAATTTCTTCACCAAAGAAATTTTTGAATGTCTTTGAATTAAAACTTCTTGAATTTTAGTCTTTGTCAAGCTAAAGCATCCTATTTTTTTGTCTTATGGACTTGACTAGAAAACCCTTACATGAACATTGATTGCAAAAGCAAGCACTTGAAACTGAACATTTCCTACTGCGTAAGCTGCCTGTAGAGCCTGGCTCTGTCTTTTGTGTTGTCTGTGTAGGCAGCATGGCACAGCCTTACATACTCCTGGTTAAAAAAATCAAACTTGTCTCCACTTGCACTGTGGTCTGAGTCATGGCTTCTAGAAGAGAGGGAGCCTATTGCCAGCCTTTAGTTAATAGATACTTGCTAATGGTAGAGATGAATTGCAGCTGGGTGTTTGGTAGGACAAGGCATAGAGATGGCTTTGCAGCCTCTCCACCTTGCCCATAGTTTTGTGTTTGTTGACAAGGTATTTTCACCACCATATTGTGTATTGTCATTCTGCTTTCGTTTGAGGACATCTGGGTTGGGAAGGGACATTGTTCTCCAATCTGTGTTTAAAACAAAAAAATCTTTGAGAAGCCATGCAACAAAATCTAACAAGAAGATGAGATTAGACGTCTTCCCAGAAACATGCCATTGTTTCCTCACAGCCATACCAGCTGGTCTAGTAAAGGAAGCTGCTTATATTTATAAGCTTGTCTCAGTAATTTAACTACTATATTCTACTACTATATATAATACTTGTTAAGTATTGGTCATTTTTATAGCAGATATCCATTGATACCTAGGAACTGAAAGTTTTTTTAATTTAATTTGAAATAGGATTTTACTAATTAATTCAGATAAAACAGATCAGGTGGAATTAAGGCAAGCTTTAGTATTTCAGGGCTTTTTCCCTACATTTTGATGATTAACAGAAAAAAATGAAAGTTCGTTTTCACTTCTTTTTCTTTACACATGTGTAAATACATTTTCAGATTTTTTAAAAAAGCAAGCCACCAGTCATGAAATAGTAACTGAAAAAACCCTTCAGTTTGTTTATTTTCTTCTTAGCACAAATTTTGATCTTTATATGCCTTTACTCAGGTTCCTTTTCCCTCCATATTTTTTGCCAGTTTACCACGAGTGAGAAAACACAATGGATTCAGACTTTTTAAATGTGTTTACACAGCCCGTTCCACTTCATGAATTCCTAGCTGAGAATGTCATCGCTCAAGGTATGTACTTTCTGAACCAGGGCAGAAAAAGGTCCAAAGAATCACCTGAAGAACCAAGCAGAAAATGTGCAGTACAAATGAATCACATCTTTTTCAGCAGTGGTCCCATGGTTTTATCAGCAGTGAGTAAGTTCGGTGTGTGTAATTTCCCTGCTGACTCTCTAGAGGCAGATCATGAAGAAGCAACACAAATTCTAGCTGGTTCTTTAACTGAAATTTAAATTTCACACAGAAGGATCAGACCAAGTTTGTTTTCCTCTTTCCAGAATTGTCCATTTGCATCTTACTGATTTGAATTACACTGAAGCATAATTTCCAACAGCAGTCTTAATACTCTGATATACCATTTTCTTGCTCATAAGGAATTGGTTAAAATTAAAAAAATGACAGTGTTTCTACATATGTCAGTTAGTGATATTGGGTAATATTAAACTGATAGCAGATTTTACAGCAAACTTGCATTAATCGTATCTGTTAATTGTATTGGTTCTTGTTTGCTTCTTTTCATAGGTGAGAAGAGGAAACTTATAAAACCAACCTCAAGCAACAGTCCCAAATTGGAAGAATTGAAACTGGTACCATTTCTTTTACTATATTGTTTAACCCTCACCTCAAGTTGTTTTAACCTGTTGTGTTAATGCTGAGCCCTGTAAATTATCCAACTCTTCGGCCTCAGTCCCCCCATTCTCTGTGGATGGGGATGAGCTCTGCTTTTGGCACTTGGGCTCCGCACAAATAAGCCAGAAGTTTTGCTTAAGCACAGGGTTACTGGGGCCATATAGGAGCAAGCTTCAAATGCCTGCATCACCAGAGAGTGGCCACTGCTGTGTGTTTCCTCTTATGTGATACCTCTCCTAACCTGGGACATGTGAATAAGCCACACCAGAAGTACCTAGTTGCTACTTCATTGTAATGAGAGTGTAATAGCAATGAGAATCCAGCTGGATCAGTGAACTGTAACCAAAAGCAAGCCCACGTCAGCATTTACTGTAACTAAAGAGATATTTGGATAGGTGCAAGTTTGCTGCCCTGATCCCATGATAACAAGTTTTAGGATTGCTGTGCTGATTTGCAACAGTCTTCTGTCTTGTCTTCTATCTCCAGTGGCAGCTGGCTCAGTTGTGATTCAGCCTGACAAGGATAGCATAGAGCAGAGGGAGAAGGGATAAAGGGTGTGCGAGTCACCAAGAATTCAGGAGAGAAGCTTTCAAGTTGTGTGGTACATTGTCTGCTTGAGGGAGCTGTGAAGGATGAATCCTATTTCACAGGAAAGTAATTTATTCCCAAGTAATTTTGAAAATCTCCCCTGTGCATTCAATCACAGTGTTTCTCTAATGGCACAGCCCACGGGAAGGCTAGCTTACTGAAATTTCCTGGAAGAAAAGTGGCATGTCTCTTATGAGACCAACACTTCTTGCATTATGGAGATTCTAAAATTGTTATAAATATTATGAAAACCAACTTAGGCTATGTGCTGATGTGTGTATTATATGGCATTCATAAATCTATAAATGTGTGCATTTCTGTATTATGTTTTCTTAAACCTTCATGCACATTTGATCAAAAAGATTTAGTTTTTGTGTCAGGCTTTCACAATGTTTTTATACAAAAGAGAAAATCTGAAAGGTTGTACTGCAAAATGCAATTATGTTGTCTACAGAGACACTGAGTTTTTTTCTTTCCAGACTGCCAAAATTAAAGAGCTTTCCTCAGTTTATGAAGATTTTTGTGAGCTTCAGTGCTTAATCCATTTCCTGTCAGAGACTCCTGAAGCAATGTTTTTCACTGCCTGATTTCTTTTCTTTGGATGATGAGGAGGTGGACATTGGGCCCCAAGGGAGGCAGTCCCCTGAGTTCCCATCGGTGCCACTGATTGCCACCTTAATCTAAAGAATTCGTGGCTCTTCTAGAGAAGAGATTGNGGGGGGAAGGTATGCAGGACAGGGAGTTATCTTCAGGTGAAGAATAGGGGAAGCAAAGAAACTCGCTTGGGAGAGAGACTCTGTTCCACTGCATTTTCATTTTGAGGTGACTTTGGAGAACTAAGGCATGTGAAATGGCTCACTGTAGTTACTATAAATATCAAACTGCATGTAAAATAGAAGACGGTTACATTCGGAAGCCCCTAGCAAACTTCTTGAAGTATTCCTTCTCTCCTTTCTCTATTTACTCATTTTTAGATACAACACTCTGCTCTGCAGCTGAGTGGAGCCCCAACAACTGGACTGAAAGCAGAGTTCTGTGAGCTGCAAGCTGTGGACGTGGCTGTTTAGAGCAGAGACAGCAAACGAGGGATCTCATAGATCTGTACTCAGCTGTACTTTCTGATTGTGGCATTACGTTTGGGGTACCACTCTATCCCTCACACATCTAAAGCATCACCAGGTCTTAACATTCAAGCATTAGCTGTGGAACACAGCTTTCTGCTCTAGAAAATTTTTGTTACTTCTTAGCTGAGGAAGTATATTACAAACATGTTGACAGCTTCTCTGTTCAGGCAAGTGCTGCTGTCAGGCATTTTTGGTTTTGTGTGGTTTCAAGCATCTCAGGGTTATTTATTTCCTTTTTTTCAAACTGCTTTTTACATTTTTGTTGATGTTGGCTGACTTTCAGGGATCTGCTATGAATTTTCTCCTCTGTTTATAGCGAGTGAGAAGGATGTTATCCACACAACAAACTCGACACTCACTTGTAGCAATAACAGCAATACAAGCAATACCCATCTCTCTTTTGAGAGGTTCTTGTTACCAGCCAGCTGGAGCTACTGCTTTTCAGTTCTGCTTCAGCAGGACATCTTCCCTTTCTCTTTATACTGTGGGTAAAACACATGTTTTAAATGCTGAGGAGCTCCTTTGGTCTCCTGTATAGCAGCACAGTACTCAAGGAAGGGGCTGCAGGGCCAAGGGATGTAACTGGGAACGTGGTTCCTTTCGAGTTGCAGCCAGCCCTTGGCTTCCTGAGCAGCTTCCCCTTGCAAAGGCAGGAAGGATATTGGAAAGGGCGATGGGAGGACTGCCATATAAGAAAGCAAAATAAACAAAATGTGTTTCTCCACCCAAAAAGGTATTTGGAGACAGATTAGAAAAAAATCGCAGAAAACAAAACAAAAATGGGAGAGGAAAGGGAGGAGCACTAGTAACATGGGTGACTACAAGAACCAACCAACAGAATGAGTGAAGCCTCTTTTCTTACAAACTTTTGTCTGGCGGTTGAATTTGTGTGAATTCTGTGATGTCTAATGAAGGCAGAGGCTGGGAATTGTGCTCTGCAGCCTTTTCCCTGATGAAAGTGGAAACATGGTCTGTCTCTCCACCTGTGTAACTAATTCTACAAAATTCAGAGGAATATAACTTGTCAGATGCCTATCTCACTTGAAACTTAGGGAAAACCAACCGATACTTAACTTCCCTTTAAAAAACAACCAAAAAGCACAAAGGAAGTGGAGGCTAAAAGCAAACAAAGATGTGAGATAGGGGGCTAAAGAGAAAGGTGAAACACAATATAGCACTAATTGCTATAATGCCTGAACAAGAATATAACTGCCAGCTACCTTGTTTTCCTCCACAGTTATTGATTGACTGGATTAACACAACCCTGAAAGAGGAACACATAGTAGTCAAAAGTCTGGAAGAAGATCTGTATGATGGGTTGGTTCTTCATCACCTTTTGGGTAAGGTGCTGCTTTGAGTTTAGCTCACAAACACAACATGGAGGAACTTCCAAATTAGTGAATGAACCTCACGAACCACAATAGCAGTGATCTGGTGTAGTCTCGCTTCTCGCTAACAGAGAACAGTCCGTGATAATTGCAATTCTGAACAAATGCCTGATGATCCACCATTTTTTTTTATATAATTATTTTTCTTCTAAGAAAGTCTTTTAACCTGTCAGTTAACATAATAAAAAGGTTAATTTTCAAGTGTGAAATTACAGTGCCTCTGAAGGGAAGGAGGGCTTCATAAGCCAAGAGCGCAAAGGTGACGTGGTGCTACCAGAAACATTGGGTGGAATCAGCACTATAATTTGTATGTTTTCCTGCTTTAAAAAAGAATAATAAAAAGTTCTAAGTCTAAAGCACTGGGCTGGAACTGGAAATGATAAAAATCTAAGAGGGTCACTACACTATGAGTCACTTGTATGAAGATGTGACCTCTTGGAACAGCCTGTTGATCTATTTCTATTTCTCCATCTCTCCTATCCCTATTTCATTTCTCTTTTTCCTTTCGTTCTCTTTGGGGATGTATTTCAAAGCGTATCTACTCTCCAAGGCTGAAGACAGAAGTGTGAACAGAATTGTTCTTACCTGAACAATGAGCTGGGGGTTCTTCTATATATGTGAATTGATATTGCCTCTGTACATTGACTACAGGAAAGATTCATTCATTGGGTTCCTGTAGCTTCCACTAGGACAAGGAGGAACATGGAATGCTAGGGTGGGGGATGATGCTGCAAGAAATAACTTGAGTCCTCTCCCTTTTGCAGAGCTTCATTCATTTTACTGAGGCCTTCAGAGAGCGTAAGAGTTTAACAAGGCATACAGCTGTGGGATGTGGGGCTGTGAAAGCTGTTAAGTGATATCAAACATTTAAAACAAGACACTGTGTGCATTGCTGTCATTTTACATTTCTGATTTGTTTTTATTTTATTTTATTTTCCTGTGGTGGTGTTAAAATACGTCCTTCCAATGGACTCTCTGTCAAAGAAAACCTAGGATCTCTCAAGTTGGATGTTGACAAGATTGCATTAACAGAAAAAAAGCAGCGACAGAAACTGTCTGTGATTCTGGATGCTGTGGCTAAGTGTTTGCAACTGGAAGAAAGTCAGCTGAAATGGAGTGTGGAATGTAGGTGCAGAAGTGAAATTGGAGAAAATTATCCATCATGGGGCTTCCTTTGCTATAAGGCTGCTATGAGGCAAAGGGCTGCCAGAACAGTAATTAAACATCCTGTTCTCAATTACTAGTTGAATCAGAAGTGAGACGGGAATATCTGACCCTGACTGGGTCCTGAAAGCTGCATCTTCTAAGTGTGTGGCTTGTGGACCACTTAACAGCCCTCAGCATCCATATGTCTCACAAAAAGGACTTTTAAGGTGTGGTATTGCTGAATTGTGATATTATATAAACCCCAATCTGATGTCCTGCCTGTGTTATGGCCCTCCATGGCTTTAGCATCCTCTGCACAGGGAGAATTTATGATATTAAAGTGAGATTTACTCGTTGTGCACACTAAATGGAATTCTTTCTTTACATGGAATAGCTATCTTGTCAAAGGACTTGCTGAGCACTCTGCATCTTCTGGTTGCAATAGCAAAGCACTTCAAACCCAACCTGGCTTTGCCCCCGAATGTTCAAGTGGAAACAATCACCATTGAGGTAATTCTATTTTCATTATTTGCTACAGTAGATCCTAGAGACCTTTCATAAGACTAATTTGCTTAGAATTAGGGAGAAATGTGTGTGCAGCTGTGAAAGAGATACTTGTACTTTCTGTGAACTGTGCCTTTTAATTTCTGAGTTTGCTGGACCAGGCTATCATTTTGTTCTCAGTTCAGATGCTGTATCTTTAAAAGGGTAGAAACACTATGCTGGTTTTTTCCTCCTTGATAAAAAAAAAAAAGGAATAATACAAACCAAAACCAGCTGTTGATCTCTGTAAAGAAGCAAAGGAAGAAATTCTGCTGTTACTGTCACTAAGTGTTTTAAAATAGAAACCTGCTCTCATAAATCGTGACACTGGTTTAATGCTGGGGATTTATCTCTTTGGGGGAAGGGAGGAGAAGATGGTTCACCATAGGAGAAATCAGTGCTCCTGATAGGAATAGTAATCGTGAAGTCAAAAGTGAGGAAAGCCCATGAAGGCGCAGCTCAGAAGAGGGGTCAAGGGCAGGAAAGAGGAAATGTTGAGGAAGCCCAAAAGAGAACAGAGAAGGCGTGGCCTTTCTGCGCCACGTGCCTGCAGGAAGAACCTGCCTGTGCCCTGGTGGGGCCGGATGTGCTCCTCTTCAGCAACTCAAAGGAACTAATTTAGTATGTAAACAGAGGTTGTTTTTCACTGCCTAAAAGGGGAGAGTGGCAAACAACCAAGACTTCTGTGATAAGAGATGTTTGCCAGGTGCTTGAATAAAGCAGCAGGCATGCCCATCCTCTTTTATCTCTTCAGGCTGTCACTTGGGTTGAAGCATTGGGGTTTTTTATGTTTTGTGGAGTACTAAGATTTATATAGAGGAACAATGACACATGGACATAAACAAAGATCCCAAGTGGCTTCAGAAATAGTAAGAATTGCCAACCTGAATCTATGCAACCTACCAAACCAAAGTCATCTGCAGAAGGAATTAATTGATGGGTGGCAGGCCATGGCATGAGTTTATTATAAGGCAGAGGTGACCACCTCCAATGCTGTAAAGCTAAAAAGTCCTTAATGCACTGAGGTGCGCCAAGGACATCATTGCCTGCCCAAGCAGCTTGATGCATTCATCAGGTCTCCAGGTGAACGTGCCAAACTCTGAACTTCACCAGCTGAGGGACTATGTGCTTCTTCTCTGGCTTCCTCTGATGGGGAAGTAGGTAACTTCTGGTTGAGAACTGAAGACAGCAGAAGGGAGTGGCAACCTCTCAAAGTGCCTGTGTTAATTGGACTGGACTTCTTTTATAAATGCCCTCTGCTGATCTTTTAAGGCAGCAAACAGGTCATAAAAGCCTCATTAATGCTTATGAATTATTTTGTGTGTAACAAAACCAAAAATATTCATTGTCTTTTCAACAGAACACCTCCAGGGGATTAAAGACAGTGAATGCAGTGGAATGTATCACAGAAAACAAGTAAGAGGGAATATATCTGGCTTTTATGCTGTCAGTCGGAAAGGAAATATTGTGGGTGTTTTTCCTCCTTAGAAAAAATAGCTGGGATCATGATGATGACAAAAAGTGTAAACCCAGGCATGCATACGCATGCAAACTGTTTCTCTGATTTCTTCCCTTTTATTTCTTTCTTTCCTTTTTTTTCCTTTCTCCTCAGATTCAGTATTATGGCATAATACACTTTTTTACTCTTTATATAAACTTCTCTAAAATAATGTGTATGACTATTCCTGAGGGTTAGAGTTTATTATTGTCATGGAATATAGTAACAAATATAATAATAAAAATTGAGTATTGTAAACTTATCTGTCCCAGACTAAACTGGACATTTTCTAAAGCCACAGTGGTTTAAATCTACTTTTAATTTATTGCTATTTTGTCATTGAATAAAGAGAAAGGAGTCAGTTCTTTTCTTATTTTACTGTGAAATAAAGGTTTGAGCTTGCTGGGTTTGTGAGGTGCTGTCATTTTTAAAGGAGTTAAATGGTAGGATAACATTTATATACTGAGAAAATATGGACATCATTTCTAGAACCAGAAACAGATTTTCCTACTATTATCTTTTATATGCTAGAACATCTTCAGACTCTAATATCATGAGCAGTTTATTGAAAGAGGATATTAGTTATTGTGCTTATAAAATAAATGGTCAGTGGTCTGTGCGCCAGTTGAAGTCTTATATACTTCCAAGAGCCTATAGAGATACATGGTGTACTTAAAAATATCTGTTGGAAAGTTACTCGGACATAAAATTAATGGTGCTTTGTACTGTATCTCCTGCTTTACAAGATAGCTGATGACCCAGATGAGCTTTGCTTATGAATAAGATTAGTTCTGCTAAATACTTTTTCTAATTCTTGCTTTTTATTGCACTTTTAGAGAGAAATTAGAAGCACAGTCACGTAAGTACTGGCTTTGCCAAGTTCAGTGTTGTGCCGTTGTGTGCTGTTATAGACCACATTCTGATCCATTTTTACCTCGTGATAAAATCAGCATGCTGTTGCTAGAATTAATGGAGATTCATGGATTTCTCCTAGTCTTTTTCTTCAAATGTCTTTTGTTAACGTGTGTTCATATCAACACAATAGAGTCTGGAAATGGGGTGGTCATTTTGCCTGTGGGCAACAGATGGGAGGTGAGACAAGAAGTGAGATGGTGGGTTGATGACCCAACAGAGAAGACCTGGCTGGGGGCAAAGTATGTCTTGGATTTCCTCATTGACCTCATTCACTGTTGAAACTATTTATGATCATAATGTCTTGAGATTTGTGTTTCTTGGTGTTACCAGTTTCAATGCAGTTTCCTTTCCGCAATTTCTAAGTGAAATTTTGAAATCTACTGGTACTCGATTATGGACGGCATCTCAGTAACATCCATGTTCTCAGAGTTTTCACCCTTAGGGCTTTTGAGGGCTGTGAAATACTTGAAGGGTCAGGGCTGTGAAAAATGTCCCCATGCACAGAGCCTGCAGAAGGTCCGAGCACTGCTCAGGCCTCAGTGTGAGCTGCTCGTCCTTGCTGCAAAGGAGCACGTTGCCTCCCCAGTGAATCAGGCAACTGTTTTAATTCTCTGCCGTGCCCTTTATGTTAGCATTTTCATTCTTTGCAGGGGTACAAACTATATAATTTAATACATATTTATCACTTAATCTACTGAGTGGTTTCTAGTCTGAAATTGTGGGAAAAAAACCCCAACTCTGTAATTAGGTGTTTGTTCCAACTGATGCTGCTGGGAAGAGGAATCTGCAATTCACTCTTCAAAATGCTCTCTCTATTTTTTTGGCACAGCTTGCTTAACAAAGAGAGAAATCCCCAAGTGTGGCTCCAGAAGAGGGCTCTCTAGTTTGGGAGACCATGGCAGGTTTCAGACTGTTGCTCAGTGATTTGTTTGATGGATTCACCTATTCCCTGATACCACTCCTGCAGCAACCCCTAATAGGGAGAAAGCAGAACCCCAAGGAAAAGCATTTGCAGCGGAGGCTTCTTTGTCTCTGCCTTTTGAGAGGAATCTTAAGTGAAGCTGCCTTTGCTTTCCTGCACCATAGAAACTGGTTTTCCATTTAGTTATGCTGTCAGAGTGCCCTTGACTTTTAAGGGCATTTCAAATGCTTTGTTCATGCTTGAACCAGAGCAGTCTTGTGACTGGTTTACTGTGGGATGTAGCCTGCTCTTGCTAAACCTGGGCAGAAAATGAAGGGTGAGGGTGGGCATTTACAGGGACTTCGATGAATCTCATTTCCTCAGAAATCTTTAAACTTGTGCTAATTCCCTGGCGCAGCGCTGCTGACACTGGCTCAGTGACTGTCTTTAAGCTGGATGGCAACACTGGTCATTTTTGTGGTCTGTGAATTTTCAGAGGAGGGGCAAAATCTCCAAACTCAATATCTAGTTTGTGGTTTTTTGAAGGAAGGGGGCTGTTTTTCTGCAGTTTTGATGTAACTGACATTTCTGTTGGGAGAGAGCAGTAAAATGTATAGCTCTTCTCTGCTCATGGTATTTTATCCCAGAGGCTCAGGGTTAAAAAAACAACTGGAAAGAGATAAGCTGTAGAGATGTGAAACTTAGCCATTGCTCAGACTAGTTGCAGCACAAATCTTGAGAACCTCTGCAGGCGAAGATTACAGAGCTGAATGAAGTAAATTGTTTTCTCTGATGTAGTCAGGCTGAAGGGAAGCCTGTCACCCTGTCCTCTGATAAATACAAACCCAGGATTTTTCCATGTCTCCCTGTGACTTTTTCCTCCTTGGCTTTTAAAGTGTAAACACCTTTCTTTTTCTGGAGACACTTTAAACCTCTGATCTGACAGTCTTTCCAAATAATACTAGTTAATGTTGTTTTGATCCAGAAGATGATGCCTTTGATGAGTTATTTAGCCGTGCTCCAGATAAACTGGATGCTGTAAAGAAGGTAATTCAATTTTTTTTAATAGTCACCAAAATTTGTAAAGTAAAGCATAATTCATGACTTCACTGAAAAAAGTTCTCTTTTCTCCCACCCTCTCCTCCCCTTCTGTTTTCTTTAGGTATTTTTGCAATTTGTCAACCAGCATGTTGGAAAATTGGGATTAAATGTGAAAGACATTGAATCTCAGGTAGCCTGCTCTGAGCTGCGTGTTAAACCATGTTTTGTCAGACATTTGAGTGTTTCCTCTCACCATAAAGATTCCTTCTTTTTTGTTGTGGTAATATGAAACTTGGCAACACAGCAATTATTTCTAGCTTCAGGTTAAGATATCAGGCTTCAGTCTCTGAAGTTTCTGATGCTAATAAGTATTGAAAAAATACAGCTTTGTATTGAACATTGCCCTTGTAATGTTACAGGGAGTAATTTTCGAAGTCCTGTGGGTGCTCTTTCTTTCAGGATGTTCTGACAATTGAACTGGAAGCCAAGTTGATTGCTGGTGTTTAGTGTTTTTTAATGCTGGATTTGCTTCACAGTAGGAAGGCTTGATTTTCATTACATTTCAAAGTCCCATCCTCTGAATGTTGAGCTTCTTTAGAGTCCTTGAAGTTGCAAGAGGAGCGCTTGTTAGGCACCTCTGGAGGGATCACCTCCCTGGGACCGGTTTAGAGAGGCACAGCCCTACCTCCACTGCTGCTGGCTCCTGGGAGGGCGGGGAGCAACTCGCTTGGAGCTGGGGAGCTGCAGCATCCTCCCCATGACTCTTCAGGGAGCGAGCGAGTGATGGGAAATGAGCTTGGGGATGTCCCTCGTGGCTTTTTCTTTCCCTGCTTCTGCAGACTCACACACAATAACTGCAGGAGAAATCAGCCCACAGCTCTTGCTTTGCTCCAGGCATTCAAAACGTCGATGCAGCAGCAGTCCCTGCAATTTATGCCACGTGGATGAAATGTGAAGTCGTGCTCCGGTGCTTTTTCGGGTTTTCCTGGTGGGCAACTGTGAAAAGGAAGTTTTGCCAGTGTTTTGTCATAAATCTCAGGCAGTAGGCATTATTTTCTTTCATTTATAGTTAGATATTTGTCACTTTTTGTTATCTGAAGTCTCTTCACACTTGGAATGGTTTGTTTTAATAACTGTCCTTTTGCGAGGTTGTATTTTTACTAATATGAACTTGGGAGCCTTATGTAACTAAATATGAAGTTCAGTGTAGAGGGGATTGAGGGAGCTGAGTCATTAGGCTGTCTGCTTGCCAGAATACCATTTACATTCTTTTATCGCTAGAATGGCATTTATCAGAGTAATTCTCTAAAAGCCAATGTAATAAATAATATTCCGATAATTCTTCATCCAGTTTGCAGATGGAGTTATCTTACTTCTGTTAATTGGACACCTGGAGGGTTACTTTCTGAATTTAAGGAATTTTTTCCTGACTCCAACCAGCACCATGGAGATGGTATGTTGTTATTTAACTATTTAGAACTTGAGGCTTCAAACATCTTATGTTTTTAGTGCTTCTGTACATCAGTGAAGAGCTCTGCCTCTTGCTTTAACTGCTCCTGCTGTGTATGAAGTCATGTGTATGCATGGTGTTTCACAGAATCACAGAATGGTCAGAGTTGGAAGGGCCCTCTGGAGGTCATCTTGTCCAAACCCTCTGCTAAAGCGGGTTCACCTAGAGCAGGTAGCACAGAATCGCATCCAAGAAGGCTTTGAATGTCTCCAGAGTAGAAGACTCCACAACCTCTCTGGGCAGCCATAGTTCAACTGTAATTAGTACATAAAATACATCTTTCAATTCCCCTGTGCTTTCTAACTCCCTGTCATTTTAGACGTGAATTGGTACAGTAAAGTATAAAAATGTAACCTTTGCTGAGATTTAAAACATGTCATTTGTGTTATAAAAATGGTGACAACCATGTGCGCTGTTATGATCGATGTGGTGCATCAGCTTTCATTCGTGTGGAAAGCTTGAGGTTCAGAGCTGATACGTACACCTCCCGAATCACAGGGAGGGGAAGTTGGAATGGAGGCAGTGACACTGAGGAGGAAATAGAAACAAGAAATAAGGAGGGCAGGAGTCTGTGTTAGAGGGACAGGAGGGGTGAGGAATGCAGGAACAGAAATTTGGGAGGTGACCCACCTGCAGGTGCAAGAAAACCACACTGAGCTTTCATAGTTTTCTGCTATTTTCTGGGTGTTTATTTTCAAAAAAATGAGGTTTACAAGCAACTGTAAAGAAAGTGCCGCTTTGGGCGCTCGTGTGTATAGAAAAGTATGTTTTCTGAGGCAAGGAATGTAATCATGAGATGGGTCAGGCTGAAATTAGAGGTGAACTTGTGTGGGAAGGAGATGAAGAAGAAGATGGAGAGTCCTTGTGCTTATCAAAACTGTGTCAATTCAGTACTTTTGCCAAAACAGGCCCAGAGCTGAAAACCCCCAATGTCCACACCTCTGTCTGGTTATAAATCCTAGAGAATTGCCCAACTCTTTTGAGTCTGGAAGTGCAGCTGGATAAAATAACTTATTTTTCTAGGTTGCCTTTCTTTGGTAATTACCAGTATTTCTGTCTGAAGATATAGTTTGAAATCTGCATGTTATCAATCCTCGCAAATCTCAGATGCATTGCAGAGAGGAAAATGTGCCCCTTTTACCTGTGCTGGTTCATTTTGGAAACGTTTGCTTTATTCATTCCAATCAAAAAATAGTGTAGATCTGTGTGAGCTTAAGCTTCCCTGACTGCTGACTATCAGAGGCAGAAAAGAAGCCTGAATCCAAACTGTCAGTCTCAGTTATTTGTAAACCAGAGGAGGTAAAACACAAATCTATTGCTTCACACAGTTTCTGCTTGGCTTATGTGTCAGGGACCCCTGTGCTTATTGTCAGGAGATAACAGGGAACAGCAGAGCAGCGGTTAGGATGTGCCTCCCAAAGGATAAGTTCCTCAGTAGCCTAAGGATTGTACAAAGAGACAATTTGAAGTTTGTTCTGGTCTTGTTATTTCATTAAAGGAAAGGAACTTGCTAATTACCAGCTAAGCAAACAAGTGCCCTTAAGCCGTTAGAAGCTAGTAATGGGATGTTATATTACTTTAAAAAATCATTTGTGACTACTGCATATGTGTGTGGTGCTGCTTTTATGTGAGAAAGAGGGAGAAAAACAATTGAGGAGAAATCAGGAAAAAAACCCAGCCTTCATTCATGGACGTGTGCTTAATTTCTCATGAGTAATATTAAGGATACCATCATTGCTGTTATTGTGTATATACACCTTTATATGTTGAAGCATCAACTTCTAGCTCACAAATATAGCTGATCAGAAGATTTCCAATGTTTATAATTCTGAATGAAATATAGAGAACTTTTTCCTTATGTGTTTTTGTTTATTCCAAATATGTTAAGCATATGGGCATTGTTAGAAAACTAGAAATAAATTCCGTGCATCTATTAGGTCCAGTTATGAATCTAGTCTCTTCCGCCTGTGGAAACAACCATTAACACATGACTTTCACATGCAAGGTCTTTTTTTAAATAAATGGATTCTTCTGCTCATCTCATGGGATACGTTTTGTTGGAGGTGGATTTTACATCCGATTCTATATGATAATTGATAGGAATTTTGAAGAGCACTTCATCAAAACTAGGGGGATAAATATGAGTACATATTTATGAATCAGTATCTTCAGCTACTGGAAAAACACTTAAAACATCCTGGCTACTGCACTGTTGGATGGATAATATTTTCTGTTATATTGATCTGTCTCTCTAATCAACAGCTTCACAATGTTAACCTGGCATTGGACTTGCTGACAGATGGAGGTCTTCTGAATTTTTCTGTGAATTCTGAAGGTGAGTCATGACATACAAACTTGTCTGGAATAGAATTACTAATATCTTGGGTTAGCATAAGTTAGAGTAATTGAAGAAAGCAGATTCTCCAGTGTGACACTGACACATTGTGTTACATGGCTGCCCCATAGCTACTTATTCAGAATGAATAGTAGTAAAGCTGAGAATTGTTTTGAATAATCTTTATTTCTGTACTGAAAATGTTGAATTGTTTTAAGTTTAGTAACTTGACACTAAAACTGTTTGGTAAGTCAGTATTTGTTAAAGATTTAAAACAGTGGCAGCTTCTAGGGAAATTACAGCAGCTGAGATGGAGGGAAAGCTATTTTTCTATCTCATTAAAAGACTTAGTGTGTTAAAAACAAGCTTGTTTCATGTGGGAAGATACTTTGCAAAATATGTCCTGAAATCAGAAACTGACCGCTCTATTCAAACACGGCAGAGCTGGTGGGTCAGTCTCCTGAATGTGAAATTCATAGATTTTAAGTTGATGTACTCTAGGTGACCCTGCTCTGGCAGGGGGGTTGGACTAGATGATCTTTCGAGGTCCCTTCCAACCCCTAGGATTCTGTGATTCTGTGATTCTGCCTAGTTGAGGCCTGGGAACTGAATCTTCGTTTCCTACATCCAACTGAATGCTTTCATCACTGAATCAATGTACATGCATGTTCCTCTCTCTTGACTTGCCATAAAAAAGAAAGTTTCCTTTGGATGAGTCCAATTTTCCAATTAAAAAAAATGCTCCACAGAAAAATTTTTGACCAGCTTCTGGTGGGATGAAGGATGTGGCTACATTAGTGGATGATGCTGTGATTGCTTAGCAGGACCTCTTGCAGTGCACGTAACCTTACCCCATCATTTCTCCATCAAGCTCAAAATTTTGAAAATCTGGTTGTTGAATGAGTAAACAAAAACTTTATTAGAAACAGAAAGCATTATTTCTTCCCCTGTTATTTATTCATAAGCAAATGGGTGCGTGTATTTTGTATGTAACCCATGACATCATGGAAAGGGAAGGACAGAATTTAGGACTTTGTTTTTTCTTTTATTTTCTTTTCCACTAATGCTTTGGTGTTGTCGGCAGTTTGCATGATGGACGTGCAGGAATTGTGGGCTTTTTACCATGCTGCACAGAGCTTGGAGTTTGGAAAGCTATTTATGTTAACTTTGAAAAGAGTAATCTGTGTGAGCTCAGGTCTCCATGCTGAGAAATACCTTTTGTATGAAAGGAACTAAACTCATGCTTTCTTCCCTTTCCTCTGGCTATTCTGCACTGCCTCAAATACAGATCAGTATAAGAAATATTTGTGCCAACATCTGCAGATGCTTTAGCTTCACTGAGAAAATCCTCAGCTAATGATTGAATTTAATATGAGTTAGGGGTACTTATTACAGCCACACTGTTTAGACTGTTCAAGGATCTCATTTACCAGAGTTTCATTGTTAGTCTTTCTCTCAGTGATTTACAGCACTGTAAGAACAGTAAACCCTCTAAATCAGTTACTCTCTTCCATTGCAATTATTAAATGCAAGAGCAGTTTCTTCAGCCAAGAATACAGAAGCTGAAACCTAACTGAAAAAAAGAAAACAGCCAACAGCAGCAAAACATAATGGAAGCATTACAAACAAAAAATAGTGTCAGGTAATTCCCAACATGATTCCTGCCACAGAAGAGTCATAATAAGCTAAAACTGTAAAGTCCTATTAAATTACTTTCTTGTTTGCTAGGGAAGAATTATTTCTTACTATGCATTATTTCTCCTGTCTTCCAGCAAGATAGTGCAGTGAAGGCCCCTTTTCCATAAGTTCATTTAACAAATAACCAACTTGCTAGCTCTGTAGTTCCTGTTTTGCTTCTTGTTACAATTAGATTGTCTAAGTTCACATTGTAATTGAGGAAAGGTGTAAGATTGTCTTTGGCACTTGCAACCTATTTCTGTTCCAGGGATTGCTAATATTTCCCATCTGGTTGTGTTGTTTCTGGTTTGTGTATCCACAGATATTGTGAACGGAGATGTGAAGACTACAATGCGGGTTCTGTATTGCTTGTATTCCAAATACAAGACCAAAGAAACATGAAGAGTGAGGCCAAGAGCTTGGGCTTCTTTTTCCTTTTCTTTTCTTTCTTTCTCTAGCATGTCATGGTCTGATTTTTGGATTCCCAGTTCTGCCACTGTTTATGTGCATGGGCTTGTGTTTGACACTTGCTATATTAACATTGTATATGCAAGTATGTATTCATGCAAAGTTTTACATATACAGCCTGAGTCACTGTAGGTATGTGTGTGTCCAGGGCCAGTGTGCTGTCTAATTCTGTGGCTTTAGATCTTGCTCCAGACCCTGTCTTTTGTTCTCTCTGAGCCCCCTCTATTGCTGCAAAGAAGTGCAATATGTGCTTGCTCTGGACTTTGGATTCTTTGCTTCTGCAGATGAATTTGGAAGCTATTATTGCAATCTCCCCACTTCCCTGCTTCTGATTCACTCTGGAAACTAGGGAGGTGAAAGTCCCACCACACATCTCTGGGAAGATTGCAGACACATTTGAAGTTCAAGACCTAAACCTTCTTTAGTCAGGTGGCCAGCTGTTGTCAGACAAGATGATATGGATTGGACACCAAATAAATAAGTAGCAGAAACCAAATCTGAATTTCCCAAGTGTTTGATGAAAGTTTCGCTATTTGCCTGCTTGAATATGGAAAAGGGACCCAAAATAGCTGCGACTCTCTGAAGTGAGACTGTGCAGCAGGAGAGGTCTCCTGCACAGCTGTGAGAAGACACTCTTATTTCCTTGCTAAGCTCACACCAAACTGTGGCCAGCTGCAGCCTTTTGCATCCCTAATGAGTGCTGATTCCAGTGTCAAGCAGGTTATAGGAGTGACTAACAAGACCATGCTTTCTCTCTGGTAAGAGGTGGATAGATGCTGGCTTCCCTCGCAGCTCATACAAGTAGAGGCCATCATGGATGAGAGTCGTGAAACTCTCAGCTTCTGCCACTTCTGACAGCGTGTTCATCCTGCAGGGACTCTCAAACTCCTCAGAATTTGTCCAGTGACCATCCTCAAGCATCCCAGCAGCCACCTCTGGATGCAGCCAGGTTAAGCCACAGTTTATGTTAGCTGTCACCCTCAGTATTTCTCGGGGGTCTTAAATCAGAATTCCTTCAAAACCTCACATCTACTCCCTTGACCTTAAAAATATGTCATGTTTGTGTTGCATACAGCTTGAGATCTAATAAAGAAAATGTTTTTATATTATTTTGGCTTCCATCTAAACTGATTTAATATCCTGTTGTCAGTGACTCTGACATTTGATCTCTGATGTGATCTGTGTGTTAAGGGGAAACCAAAGCTTGCCTGGTGCGAGGGTTGACATTTACGGATCAGAATTTGTTGTGTCTACTGGTGGATCACAAAGCCTAAGAAAGATCCTTAGATAGCAATGCTGATAAGTCTTGGAGTCCTGCCTTTGAAAATGGTAAATACTGCACAGCTGCATGAAGAAAGAGGCCTGCAGACTGCCCCAAGCCTGATCCTTTTTGCAGCAATAATTACCTTATGTTTTTACAGAGAAAAATCCAATGTGTGGTGCCAATGAGCTACAAGATCAACTGTTAGTTGTGTGTGCTGTTTTGAACAATTTAAGTCACAAATACTTGTTTTTTCATGTGCAAATCTCCCTATGTATCTTGCTTTATTTCTTAATGGGCTTCAAAAAATCGACTGGGAAACCTGAGAAGTTTATTCTTGCTTCACAGATCCCTGCTGGCGTTGCTCTAACTTGGCAAGCAGATTATTGAATAAATCATTATTGAGCAGTTGAAACTGGGATGTGGCTTGAGGAGAGCAGGGACGAGGGGGCAGGAGCGCACTTGGTGGTGATACAGTGGCAGTGTGGCCTTTTCCACTGAGGAAGCCAACCTGAATCTCTTCCTCCGTGCTGGAGACCAGAGGTCATTTCCAGTGCTTGACTTTAGACATAACAGAGGCTAGAAAAGAGTCAGTGGTGGTGGGATTAGCTGGTCAGATGGTTATTACTGCTCAAGGAAAGAGCTGGATTTTTCTCTGCGTGTTATGAGTTTTACAGTCCACTCCTCTGGCATGAGTAAATCCAGTGCTTCTGCTTCTGCAGACTCCTGGAAGGGGAAGTCTAGTTCTTGGTATGCAATAAATGAAAGGATCATATTCCCTTCCCAACACCAGCTTGCCTAAACCTGTTACGAACAAGTCATTCTTTTGAAAACACACAGGGGAAAAAATGACAGCTAATGTGCTTGAATCAAAAATACAGCAAGACCAAAAATGAATGTTTTAATCTGTTTTTTATGCTGAGCCAATTTATAACACGCTTGATGTCTCTGAACACTTTGATAAAGAGCCTGTGTTTGATTCTTAAAACACGCTACAGAATTTTACTAATCCATCATACAGGCAGCCACTCCATAAATTGGTGTAGAATATACAAGTGCACTGTTTACATTTGAGATGTAGTCACAAACTTGGCATAGTTTTAATAGTAAATGTGAAGTGACAGAGCTAAAAAAGATATTCCAACAGTATGAAACTGGGGAAATAAGAAATATATTTTATTGTTATCAGATGTTACTTTTGTCTTACATCAAGATATCCTGTTTCCCTTTTTTCTTATAAAGATGAGTTAATGAAAAACAAAGCTGGCAAATTAACAACGATGATTTGAGTAAAATAAACTCTCTCTAGGCAAGTCTGTTCATTGACACATAGCTAAGTTTACAATTTTCATGTTTAAATCCTTGATAGTAAGCTGTTTGGTGGAATATTAAGGTGTTGGGGTTTTTATGTCATGCTCTGTACCTAGGAATGCAAGTTTAACTGTGATGACTGTTCAGTTTTCCAGCAGAGTCACTGAATGACTGTGCCATACTCTGTTTCCAAGGAAGAATATGCAGTCTGTTTATCTTTTAAGTAACCAGTAAATGGTCCAAGAATTTCTGAGCTGGAGAAGAGCCCTACAGGAGCTTCTGTTATTATCCTTGTCTCAAAGATAAGTGGCACAGTGGCATCGCAGCAAGGCAACAGCCGGGGTGTGGAACAGATCCAAACTGTTTCTAACTCCTGCTTGCTGTCATTTTTTCTGTTGTTCTGTCTTTACAAAATACACAGCCTTGTAACTATAAAGATGTCTTTCCAGAAGTGGAGTGGCAAGGGTTCGTGGAGAGCAACACAGGTGGAAAGGGCAGTAACCAAGGTGACTTTAAATGAAACAGCAGATGCACAGAAGTTTTTGTTAACGGGATCAAGGGACTGAGGCAGATACAGGCTGTAAAGCCCAGGAAATCAAACTGGAGATCTGTCCCTGCTGCCAAAACCCCTTTGCCACCGTGGGAGCTACCTCCTGTAGGATTACATTGTCATTTTTTCCATGCCCTCATGTGGCTACAGCCCTCTAACCGGGACCTTGCTGGTGTGCCTCTCCGGGAACTGGCTGGCCAGACTCCAAAGGGAAAATGCTGGCAGCCCACAAATGCACTCAGCCCGGTGGGAGCAGCACCTATACACCTCTGAGGTGATGCCTGACAGTAGTCTATCATTTTCTTCTCATTTTTAACCTTTTCTTACTCTTTCCTATGGTTTCTATACTGTTGCTTCTGGAAGGGAGACATCCCCACAGTCACTTCCCAAAGTCTCTTTGGCAATTAGGCTTTCAAACCATGAATGCAGCTAATTCAAATTCTTCTTCTCTATGAGCTTGAAGGGCATCTGTGTATTTGTGTCTGTCTGAAGGGATCTTGCTGTTCTTTCTCTGACAGGCTTCTAAAATTTACCCAAAGAATAAAAGCCATTGCTGGTTTTTACACAAATGATTTTTTTTTCATAGTCAATTAATATTATAATAAGGAATAGATGAAAGTGTTACTTTGGAGGAAACAAAATAGTGTATATGAGCCCATCTGCTTGCTGTGGAGATGGTTGAGTTTCCCATGTTACTCAAAATTTTCTGGGATGGTGTCAGGGTGAACAGGACACAAAGAGTAAGAAAGATATGGAGAGGTGAGTTTTGAGACTAGACACAATGAAATCAAGAGGGTAGTACTGTAAATTTCCCCCACCCCGTCCTCTCCATCAGCCAGTTGTACTTTCTGGAATGTTGAAATGAAAGAAACCCACAACAGACCACCTCTCTTTCTTTGGCATTTGGATTTGAACAAAGTGCATCAGGATGCCTTTGTCTTTTCCCCTTAGGGCCTCCAGATTTCTAAGTCTCCCCCCTCCCACCCCCATGTCATTCCGTTACCCCTAGAGTCCCCTAAGCTATTCTGCTCCAGCTGAAGTTTTTCAGGACTTTATCCACTGATGTGCTTTCTCAGGCTATACTTCAAGAATTTCACACACCTCAGCAGAAGCCAATAAAATAATATGAAATAACAGATCAATGTTAGAGGAGAAGGAGGAGCTTGGTCAAAACCAGATTAATTTTATCTGTACAACAGTGGCTGGCTGCTTGGATGAGAACTGTCTGCATTTAGGTCTTGAAATCTTGCTGTCATGAAATGCTGGGGAATTGCAATTCAGGTGCTTCATTCTGTCCCCTGCATCTGGCTTTCAGGTGCCCATCAGGCTTTATCTCCTACATATCTCCCAGCAGTCTGTGCTGGGCTCCACAGCAGTTGGGTGGCTTAGTTTCTTTTGGGAAATGGAGCCTGACTGCAGAGTTGTACCCATGATGGTAAATGAAAAGTTGAAATATATGGACTGAAATACCTATGGTGTAATGTGACTATGTAATTTTTCCATTTTTTTTTCATTTTTTTTTCCTGACTTTACTACCTCTCCACCCTTTTTTTCCCCTCTAAAACCAAATTTTCCCATTGGGGAAGCATTTTATTTTAATGAAAAATATTGACCACCTCATTCAATCATCACTTTCATGCCAGGTCAGTCTGGGTCCCAAGATCCTACACTGCAGAGTGTCATTGAATGTCCAGGGAGGCGATGGGGGTTGGTTTATCCCCAGGCTTGGATGCCTTTCAAGACCACCTGTCGCATAATCCAGTTGCCAGCTCCAGGCCAGAGAACATACTGAATATTTTAAAGTCTATAAGCACAGAGCTAGTCAGGCTTTTAGGGACCAAAAGCCAGGAAAAATAAACTATAGAGTGAAAAACCGCAAGTTTCAAAGTAGTTCTTGTCATGGATGTTTTTACGTGTGTTCTTTATCCTGCCTGTTTCAGTACTTTGGTATTCTGACTCCTTGCCCTCACAGTTTTCCTCCCTCTTGTACCCACTCGTGCTGCTGGCCCAGGTGGCCGAACATCTGCCTTTCTGCAGTGCCTGATCCTTCCCCTTGCAGCTTAGAGCTGCAAGGGTGTCGCTGGGAAGGCATCTTCTAGAGAAGTCATATTTGCAATGCAAAAAAGCTGTGAAAAAAATCTGGAAACACCAGCTGGCTACTGTGTATAAGAATTTAAAATGTCTCGCAGTGGTATGTGAGAAGAATTCCTTTGTTCTTCCTTCAATATAGAAAAAATTAATATCAAAGATAGAATTTAGTGTTTTGACTGACCCAGTATGTTAGGGATGCTGAAGTTTATCCAGATCACTGTAGTGAGCTAATTTTCCATCACTGTTCTACCTTTTGATGCAAGGCAGCTAGGATATGAGTGTGTGTGTCTGTGTGTAGTTTTCCTGGATATGTTCCCTTTTTTGGCAGGAAAATGTTGAGTAGGGAGGTTTTGAAAATTTCTGAACGTTTTGGGACTCCAGCAGATCAGACTCCTCTGGCCCAATTGTACGCTGGGATTTTTTGTGGCCATACGTGGGATTTCTGGATACTGGTCTCCCAGTTGGCACTGGTGGGAAGGTACCTTCTGCTGTATTGTTGTGTGTAGAGGTGTAGCTTCTCCTGGACATGTCAGATTTGCAGCGTGCAAGTAGAATTAGGTACATGTAGGACATACCTCATAGTTATGACACCTGAGGTTTGCTCTGTGTGCACTCCACAGGCTTTGTGCACATACTTGTGCATAGGAAATATTGTCATGATGATGGCCTTCATCAATATCAAACAGTGACAAAAAGCTGGACATCTCCTAAGGCGAAGCTTGGAGATTGGTTTTGGGACAATTACAGCACAGACAAGAGGAATACAACTCTCACACCAAGACTCTTCCAAATTAGTGTATCTTAGGTAAGAGAAATTTAAGCATGTAACTTCTATATGCAAATACCTATACAACTTGCATCCTAGAAGTGTTAGGGAACTTGAAGAGCCACAGGTTTGATCTCAGTGCTTTCTTAGTCCTTGAAGTTACTTATGAGATCACCAGCAAGTTATGCTTTTGAAAAGATTTTTGGTTCTCCTGACAGTGTATAGTCTGTCTGGAAGGGCGATGAAGTCTATAGGGAAAGGGATTTTCTAGGATCTTAGACAAGAAGCCAAAAGGGCAAGAGCTGTTGATAGAATTTCTTATAGGGGATCCCCACTGTAGAAATGTTGACTCTGTCTTGCTGCTAAGTTTAGAAACCATGTAAAACATGTACCGTGCACTTTATACAGAGCAGATGGTACAACAGGCTTTACTGGTTGCAGTGTGTCAAATAACAGATTGTCTAGAAAAGTTTGCTTGCTTTTGGCAGACAATTTAATTCGGCACATAGCATGTTCCTGAAGTTCACTGTGCACCTCTGCAGAAGTAGGCAGCTAACACATTTTATGTCATCTGCTACACCAAAAGTTTCTCAAATAATAAAAAAAAATGTTAGAAGTTGTGTCCCTACTTGTTCTCTTGAGCGGAGGTGGGGAAAGGAGTCTCGAGTGTGTGAATAGAAAAAGCAATCTGAAATCCATGAAATGGATTCATATTCCAAAGCCACGATCTCCTTCCAGTTGGTACGAAATTATATTTTCATTTTTTAAATATACTTTTTGAAATAATTCCTCTCTTTATTTTGGAAATGGAGAAATGTAAAAATCTCAGAATTTATTGAAAAAAGTGTAATTTTTACAAACTTTTGACATCTACACAGAATTGTCTATTAGGTTTGGCATCCAACTATGATCAAACAGATTCGATAAGCCAAAGTATTGTTTAATCTTAACAATAAGAGCTGAGCATACACAAATGTGGATGTTAAAGTACTAATAAAGATATCTGTGTACAGCTTGATCATATTAAGCACAGTCCCATTGCGAAGGGAATCTAGGAAGGACTAGCTTTTTCAAGTCTCTCTCTCTGTGTCATTGCATGTATTCTCTTCCCTGAAACATTTTCTCGAAAACATTGTGGTGTAATCCAGGCAAAAGTACTTAGTTGAGCTGACTGCACCTGAACAGGACAGGTATGCTCAGCAAGCAGGTCAAGGCTTTACATCCAAGTGACTTACTCTTGCAATGCTCTTCTAGTTTTGTCAGATGGGTGACAAACAAACTACTGTCAAGTTACTCACTCGCTATTAAGCTGAGCTAATATATTGAGCATCCTGAAGACTGAGGCACAGGATAGTGTTTACACCGTGATGTCTGAGGAGCTTAAAGTCCTGCGGATTGCGGTTGTATGTGATTCCAAGTGTTGGTGAAGTCTTTAAAGTGGACTTTTTCTTTAAAAAACATTGTATCTGTAGCTGTGAATCACTATGCATGTTTCACATTCCATTCCTGTGTTGCATGCCTTGCATGTGAAATCCATTTGCCAAGGTGTGTCTTCTGTGAACCCATCTGTGCCAAACTCAGAGGATGAGAGTCAGTAACATTACTGAGTTCTTCAGCGTGAACTCTAAAAACTCATTTTTTCTTCTGCAGACCACTAGTCCAGTTCTTACCTCAGCCAAAGTGGTGGCCAGCACTGTGTCAGATCCTGTGACTTGTCTGTAGGTGCAAGGTAGGACTGTGTTGTCAAGGACAAGGGTGGGGGAAGGAGGAGGTGCACTGACATCCTCACTATACACAATTCCTACAGGCCTCTGAGTTTTTCAAGACACAGACAACAGCAGGTTCCCTCCCCACAAATCTAGCCCACTGACAGACGATGCTGTTGCCAGCTGGCATGGTTTTATTATGACTTTGTTATTAATCATGATATGCCAGTTTTCTCTTGCTCAGACTGACTACCATTTCTCATTGTCGCCAATGGAGCTACCAGTGTCACCAGTGGGGGGAGAGGACTACCATTTTCTGTACCTCCTTGTTACAGCTATTGCCATCTGTTAGGGGTTTTAGGGAGAGTGAAACCTTCCTGGAGTCTACAGCTCTGTGGGAGAGGGGAGGTGATCAGCATCTCTGTGAGGATGTGACCTGTGAAGAGCAGCAAAGACCCCATGGCAGATGTGAGTCATAGCAGGGCAGTGAGGGGAAGGAAGTGGATGTAAGGGCTGGAGGATGTTGCAGGGGAAGGTGTTACCTAGAGGAGGAGATTAAGGGGGCAAGTAGCCTGGAGGAGGAGAAGACCTGGCTGGGACTGAAGGGGGAATCTAGATGGTGCAAAGGGAAGATTTGTATTTTCTCAGCAAGTGTAACCATTCTTCACATCTTACCTTCAAAGCAGATGGTGACTGCAAGAGGACACAGTAATACAGACAAGAAACCTGCTCAAACCTCGACCCATCAGTAGCAAGCTCGGTGGTTAGGAAGCTTCAAGTTTGGGTCCCTTAATACAAAAGGCTCAGTGACCAGCAGGCCAAGCACAGCCTGGTTTAATGTCGGCTTATGCCAACTATTGAGGTCCTAATCTTGTACTCCTTCTGCTGGTGCAGAACCTGAGAAAGGTGGCCTCAGACCTGAGTCTTTGCTGGGGCTCTATCGTATATAAGCTGGCACTTACATCATGGTCTCACAACAACGTAGTTCGGGAAAATGATGGTGGGCAGCCAGTAATTCCAAAGAATATTTTTAGTGGACTGGTAATCAATCATATGAAAATCCATCAGCAAAGAACCTTACTGAGCATACTGGAAAATTCTCTGTTCTCTGACTTCTCACTGCCTTGCTCCTTCTGAGTTTATTCCTACAGAAAGTGGCTAGGAAATGCTGCCAGCACGTAACAGTGGTAATACACAGGCAGCTTTGCACAAAGGTAAGTGACCACACAGTATTGAGAGCAGACGAGAATCGTAGAATCACAGAATGGTTTTGGTTGGAAGGGATCTTAGAGATCATCTAGTTCCAACCCCCTGCCATGGGCAGGGACACCTCCCACTAGACCAGGTTGCTCAAAGCCCCATCCAGCCTGGCCTTGAATACTGCCAGGGAGGGGGCAGCCACAACTCCTGAGAGAAAATGGTCTCTCAGAGGCAACTGTGTGCAAGGAGAGATGGAACACGTGCTGTGACAGGCAATGCCTTCCCTCCTATCCCTTCTACCCAGAGGAAGCATTGACACTGCATGACACATCAAAATTGGTGCTTTCTGGGTCCTGTGGATGGTTTTTTTCAAGACGCCCACCATTGACTTAATTGTGAATTCAGTGGGAGATAAGCCAAATGAAAGCATTTCAGAAGATCCTTTTCAAAATATGTAGTCTGCCATTTGTGGGGATGTTGCCTGGACTCCCTCCAGAGCAGCTCCCAGGCCAAGCAGGATGGTTGCTGAGTGCTTGTGAGAATGCCAGGCTGCAGCCATGGCATGCAAATGGAAGCGAGGGTGGGATGGGTGTGGGCACCTGGGTGCTGACTTATTATGGGGAGAGCTATGGATATGTGTGTTGGAGGTGATCTCACCTCCCGATCACAACTTTCCTATGGAACAAAATCTATAATAAACTTGGTGGCTCTAGAAAATCCATTTGTTGCTGGTCTGGAGCCAGTCCAATCAAGAAACGGTCCTTTGCAGTCCTAGTAGCAGCATGAAATGTTCACTTCAATTTTGCTCATAAGCTATTTTTGATTAACTGCAGACATTTGTTCTGACTTTTTAGCAGCAGCCTCTTCACATACTTAGCCATATTTGCATGTAGCAAAGGGTATTTGAGCATGAACACGGATATTTCCGTATTACTTTCCCATATCTTGGATTTCTTCTCATCCGAGCGCAGAAGCAAATCCAGTATTAGTGGTTTAAGAATTAATTGTCTACCGGGGAGCTGAAGCAAACAGTTTATGGAAATCCCGCTTGCATTATCTTTGGAGAAATGACTGTGGACAGCCAGTACTTCCCAAGGAAAGGGTTGGCTTTCAGCTGATTGATAATCAAACATGGCAAAATCCATCAGCAAATAGCCTGACTTAGTGTACTGGAAAATTAATTAATAGCTGGAGGTATGCTCCTCTTCACAATTATTCTTTCTGTGATTTGACAGCTCTAGTAATCCATTTGCTGTGAATTTAATTTCATATTTATCTTTCTGTGAGGATGTGTTTTAACGGTTGCTTTGACTTGCTGCCCTCTAATCAGGATTTTTATTTCTTTTTTCAAAAAAAAAGGTGCTTTGCAAACTAGACTGATTTAATAACAAGGGAAGCCAGTGATGAGGTGATCCTCATGCCCTGCCAGGTAGTGGTGGTGGGCAGCTGCCACATGCTGCAAGTGGGCACGGACACGGCTAGCAGTGGTCTGCACAGGAAAGTGTGCCATAAGAGCCTGGTGGCACCCCTCCTGTGGGGGGGAGGTGACTCCGGGGACATGATGCTGCTAGGGGGCTCCCTGTGAGATCAGCTGTGGGTGGGGATGGGGAAAGAGGACGGGTGCTGTGGTGAGAGTGGCTGGGGAGTTTTGAGTGTGGTTAGAATGTTCCTTGGACACTGTGCTGCTCAAATCCTTACTCAGTTTTGGCCGGGATGACCTGCTCTGGTTTCCTGACTCAGGAACTGATTAATGATGGTGTTTGTGTGGGACAGGGGGAGGCAGCCCCAGGAAGCAGTCCTCCAGCCCTTCTTCCCTGACCAGCCGCCTCTCTGAGCAACCGTTGTCATCTTCCTTGCATAAACAGGCTCATTTCTAACCAGCAGTGCATTTTCATGGAAGTGTATAATTAATGTTGTTGGGTCTGCTTGGAGGGAAGACACCAGGCTCAGCCCATAGCTCCACAACACCCATCTATGCTGGGGAGCAACTCTGCTGATTGAGAGGCCTGGGATAATACCTCTGCAAATCCCTCCACTTCTGAAACAGCTCTTAAAGTTATTGCTTCTTGTTTTCTCCTTGCTTTATTTTTAATTTCTTTTAATTCTGGCTTATCCAAAAGTCTCTACCTTCAGTACACAAGCCAGCACTTGTTTTGCTCTGCAGTGAGCGGCCACCAAGGCTTGGACATTTTCCAAGGCTTGGCCAGGGTGAAGGCATCTGCCTTGTCCTTGGAGCACAGTGAATGTGAAGCCATTTCAGAACATAACCAGCTCTCCAGGAGAGAGCTGCCGTGGGTCTGCATGTAGAGCATGCTCCTGGGGAGCCAGTCTGGAGGGTTCATCCAGGCAGGATGTGAGTTTCCCTAGTACATGGGGTGGGGAACATCCACCAGCTCAGGAGTCTTGACAGGTGTACACAGAAACAGGTCAAATAATTCTTTTTCAGTTTTTTTTAAGATCTGTTATTTTTAATTTTAAAGTGCTTTTTCATTGGTATCTGTGGTATCTGACACTGTGTATGGAGGGTGTGTGTATGTGCCCTCATCTGGCTTTCTGCATGCTAAATTCTGCACAAAATTCCATTTCAAAGGGCCTAAATGAACATAATTACTAAATGGTGAATAATCCAGTAAATAAGACAATTCCATAATAATTTTCTGACATATGAAGTGAGAATCTGATTAAACACATGCTATATTAAAGAATTTTTCTTGGGAGTGGGTGAGAGATACCAAGTTCACCATAAAGATTATATTTAGTTGCAAATCCACATCCCTCCATGCTTATCTGTCAAGACAGAGACACCCTTTTTATTTGCAAAGGAAAAGAGAAAAATACTAATGTAAAACAATATCTCTAACAGAGTTGCTTTGCAGTGACTGTGTTAGACACTTGACAGACAGCTATATTTGGGTAGAATCTCCTCCTACCCTTCAGTGACGAGATGGCTTGTGCACTGGCACATGAAAGATCATGAATTTTTCAAAACAAACAGTGGTCACCTATGAAAACAACCCCTGCAAATGAGAAATGAAGACAGTCCAACTGTATGTAATAAAGACAGAAGCAGAAAGCTCTGCAGCCTGCTGAGATAAATGTTTTCAAGCCTGGGAAATTGATAAAGCTGGAAATACTGTGAAATCTATTCAAGCCGATTGAGATGGTTACTATATGAAGATTATTTATTTTAAGGCACAGTGGTCACACTTCCAGCCTTTCTTCTGTTTTCCAGATTCCAGTGCCTGAGGTATATTCTGATAATTCTCATGGGGAGAGCCATTGTGATAGTGATACCTTTGTAGTCTCTTAGGAAAAAAAAAAAAGAAAAGCCAAGAAAAAGCCTTTGGAGTGGTGATTGAATTTTATTTTTTTCAGTAAAATGCTTCAATGATTGCCTCAAGTAGGTGGGGTGGGGCAAGTGAGAGCAAATCTGAAATAATGAGCCTAGAAAATAATAGCATTATCAACTTTCTCCCACTAATTCCTAATAGAAATATCCAGGCTTACCTGCTTTCAAAGGATACTTCCACTGGCTTGCTATTTTAAAAAGGTGTGGAGGAGACAAAAGCTGCTAACCTTTGTTGATCCCACACAGTGTCTAACGCCATTATCAAGCTGTGTGTGATTTCCTCCCTTTTTTCTGTTTGCTCACCCCCCTATGGTGTTATGAGGGGTTGGGGGCAAAGGAAGAAAGAGAAGCTGGGAAGCAAAAAGCGGGATCTCTGACATTGTTGCCCTGAACTTCTCCTAGAGCTTTTGTGGGGCTGAAGAGAGGCACCTTGCCTTCTTTGTGCTTCTGTAAGTATTTAGAGGGAGAATTGTCCCCTCCCTCAGAGCTGTCTCAACCTCAGGTGCTGTGGTGTTGCAACAACAAGGGTTTCTGTTCCTCTCCTTTTGTCCTGGCTCTCTCTCTTAGCATTTCTTTGCTTCGGGGAAATGGACTTGGTAAAAGAAACAGCTCTATAAATAATCTGAAGATCGTTAATCATTGAAAAATCATGCAAGAGAGTGGCTAGGATGAACCAATGGCAACCAAAGTTGTACCTGTCCAGTGTACATCCTCCAAGCGAATCCACCACTCCATGAAAGGCCCAAGATTTTACTACCTATCAATTCATGCCTTGGGTCAGCAACAAGTGGTTTGATTAGAACTGTCCTTTTTTAGACTTTAAGGACAGGGATGTGTGTTATTTTTCCACAGATAATTTGTTTCTTCAGACTGCTGGAAGATGCTCTGCAACTTTTCTTCTCTAGATCTGAAGGAGAGAGAAGATTCAGCCGGAAGAGATTTGCACTTGATTATCCAGGAAGGACAGAAACACTTGTAATTTAATGGAGTTACTGCCTTATTTAAAGACTCCTAAAGGTACTCACTGCCTTGAGGTGGACCCTGTTTTCAGTAGTTCTTTCCAGTAACCAACTGTTTAGTTAAAAATTAATTTAACCATGTTAGCCATGTGTTGCCAAATCACAACATTTTTTTCTGGTGTGGTTCACATCCTACAGGAATATTTCCACTTCATTAAATACGTAGGATGTCTGACTGTGCTGTGTTGATATTCCTTTCTTCTGCAAAACTGTAATCAATTAAAATAGACAAAGACATCTGACGATGAAGCAGTCTTTTTGAGAAGGAAATGCATATGAAGTTTACCTCCTACACTCCAGTCCTGACCACGCACAGGTATGAGGGCAGTGCCTGACATGTCATAGACCGCACCAGAGGCTTTACTTATTGCTGTTGATTTCTTTCTGGGAAGCGCATGGATCGCATCATTGCCCCACAGAATAAAAACCCTACAAGAGATAGATCAACATGGGATTAATGTCTCACAACAGGAAAGTGCCAGAGTCTCTGCAAAGGAAAGAAGTAGATATACAAATTTCAACCACGACAGAAGCAGTGCAGCACACATTGACCTGGCAGCCCTCTTCCCCTGTGCCTTCATTTTTTTTCAAGCTGGCCAAAGTCTAAAACATCTGCCTGTGTCTCTTAGAAAGTAGCGGTGAGTAATGCTTTGTGCAGCAAGCTTCAAAGGATGGCTGGCCACAAAGCGATTTATCATTGGAATTTAGCTGTGCTTGTTTACACATAAAACGAAAAGCCAATATATCTGGAACTGGTCACACACATATATCTTTCTAATGGAGAACATCTTGTAATTAAGCTGGAAAATTGTTTCTGAGTCAGAAAAATGAATGCTCTGCCAGAGGTCTGGTACACAAGTGGATGTGGTGAAGCAAAAGGATGCTGTCATGCTAATACTTCAACGAAGCAGGAAGCCTGAACCCAAAGTGCACCTTTTATGGTCAATAGCTGGTAGTAAGGAATATTTCCATTTTATAGCAGGGGTGTGGAAAGGAAGGATATTCTCATATTTATGGGTGGATATTAAATTGTTTATTTGGCTTCTTTTTAGGCTGTAACTTGCTTCTTTTGCCCTCCCATTGAAAATTGCTTTATAGATCTGTTGATGTTAAAGCTATAAAAACCAAAAGAACAAAGACATAAGTCAGTTTAATTGAGCATAGCAAACTAAATTGCAATTTCACAAATAAATAAACTCCCTATAAATCATTGGAAAAGAAAAGAACTGTTTACATGTAGCGTCACTGTTCTTAATGAAAGTCTTCTGAAGTAAAACTTACTTTGAAACTCTGTGCTTGCCTGTTAAAAGAAAATTAATATAAAATCATGCAGAACAGCAAAAATAGGAGAGGGAAGGAGGGCTGCAACTCCAAGGAGACAAGAGCAAGGGCCTTGTCTGGATGCACATATCTGAGCTGAGTGGTCCAGCCTGGTGGAGCATGGCATTGCAGAACGAGGCTTCACAGCAGGGAAAGGAAACAGAGGCTTAGGTGTGTGGGGTTCTTCTTGTTTCTACTAAACTTTCAGGGTTTTGCAGCTTGGCAATATAAAAATGTAGTACTCCAGAAGAGAAGGGTGTTAGGAGAAGCACAGACAGGAAGAACATGTTCTTCATTAAAAAAACAGAAGCTTCTGGTGAAAATCAGCTGTGCGGTGGAGATGCCACCTTCCTTCACGCTGCAGGTGTGTGGAGGGTGAGCCCTATGGTAGCACAGGGACTGCAGAAGAGCCAGGTAGTACATGGAGTCCTGATTTTCCCTCGTGTGTGTCCACCATCCCCAGACTGGTCATTTGGTGTTGAAGCTTAGCAGTGCTGGGGCATTTGTTCTGTGCCTCCCCCTCAGCCTGGAAGGTGAACTGCTTTCTAGATGGATTAATGCTCTGGAAATACTATAGTTTGAACAAAGGGCTATATCTAGTGCCTATTTGTGATTCTCTTTATTTCCTTATTCTTGTATAGGACCGAGACATAAGAGCTAATTGAACCACGTGGTGAACTCGGGCCACATCAACTGCACTAGTGTCATGTTCTGTGACCACAGGAGGGCTGAGTGCTGATCTACCTCTCTAGTGCAGAGTGGAAACAAATGGACACAAACATGGGAAATGACTTTCTCCAGTCTGGTGAGTGGTGTGCTGGTGTCCCCAGGTCTCCTGGGCTGATAAGCAAATGACTGTATGCTGGAAACTCGTTGTTACTCACAGCTTGCTGAAGTCATACTTTAAAGGCTTTTCTTAGCGAATGTGTTTTTTAGCAACAAGTGAATCATCAAAATGGTCTGCAATTTGTCCTGGGGTAGGTGGTGCTTCCACGACTGCTGGAGCATTCCCACTGGAGTGAGGGTGGTCAGCAAGGACAGCCTGCCCTGGCAAGCCACAATAAAGTGGTGGGCCACCATTTGTCTGTGGGGCTGAGGGACAGCTGATGTGGAGGAGTGGACACATCAAGTGAACATGGTGACAATGAAGTGTGAATAAGGTGCAGTCTGATTGCTCTGTGGGTGTTAGGCTTTCTTATGATTGTTTGGTTTACCTTATTAAAAAGTGTCAGAAAAGGCAATTTCACTCTACATACCTATTTCAGAGTCAGGTTCCCAAGCCCACATGGATGAAGGACAAGGAATATGGCTAAATACATTACTGGGCAGAGGGAAAAATCCCAGAGAACAAGCTGCCTCCAGCAAGGGATTACAGAATATCTTCTTTTGGCACATTTTACTGCCAGAGGACTGCTGGGGACTCAAAAAGCTTCCCTCACCAGTCTAAATCCTCCATGTGGAATGAGAGCTACCTCCATTAATTACTCAGCAATACTCTCCTGTTCCTGGGGCCCACAGCAGCTCTGGAGAGGTGATTCCTCTTGGGATAGATGAAGCCAATTTTCCAGTCACTAAGCCACACATCACCGCTCCCCTTGGCTTTGCTGAGACTTTGCTGGCTCATTACCTTATGCATTTTTCTCTGCCATTACAAGTGTGTTTGCTCCCATCTACAGTTCTTGTTTTCAGTATCCAAATGGCAAGCATGGAGGGCCCCCTGCAGTGGCTAACTACCGCCAAGCTCCCTATTATCATTTATATTTGTTTAGTAATTTGCAAACACCAGCAATTTACATAACAAATCCCATTTTTCTAAGGCCTCTGAAGTGTTGCAAAAACACCAGTTAATTGATCTGCAGTTTTTCAGTAAGATAGGTGATGAATATTATGTCCATGTTATTTATTACCAACCTGTTGAAGATAGGGTTATTGTACCTATGTCTTCCTCTACCTTTTATTCGTTACATTGATTGTGTACCTTATCTAACTTTTTTTAAGTAGAGATGCTTAGAACACCTACCTTCTACTCACTTGTTCCAGGGCTTTTCGCCTCTGAATGTGGCCTGCTTAGAGGATTTGACCACAGAATAAAATTATACGCACACCCCTTCCTCTCCCCATATGTGTATATACCTTGACAGGGACCTTTGACAGAGACTAGAGGTGGGCCCGTGCAAACCACATGAAATTCAACAAGACAAAGTACAAGGTCTTGCATGTGGGTTGGTGCAATCCCCAGTATCAATATAGGCTGGGTGAAGAATGGATTGAGAGTGACCAGCAGGTTGAGGGAGGTGATTCCCCTCTGTACTCTGCTCTCATGAGACCCCACCTACAGTGCTGTGTCCAGTTTTGGGGTCCCCAACATAAGAAGGACACGGAGCTGTTGGAGCGAGTCCAGAGGTGGGCCAAAAGATGATCAGAGGGCTGGAGCAACTCTCCTATGAAGACAAACTGAGAGATTTGGAGTTGTTCAGCCTGGAGGAGAGAAGGCTCTGGAGAGATCTTACAGCAGCCTTCCAGTACCTGAATGGGCCTACAGGAAAGCTGGAGAGGGACTTTTTACAAGAGCATGGAGTGATTGAACAGAGGGAAACAAGCTGAAAGAGTGTAGATTTAGTTTAGAATTTAGGAGGAAATTCTTTTCCGTTCAGGTGGTGAGACACTGGCACAGACTGCCCCCTCCCTGGCAGTGTTCAAGGCCAGGTTGGATGAGGCTCTGAGCAACCTGGTCTAGTGGGAGGTGTCCCTGCCCATGGCAGGAGGGTTGGAACTAGGTGATCTCCAAGGTCCCTTCCAAGTCAAACCTTTCTACAATTCTATGATTTTACCCTACCATGACAGAATTGTTCCCTGACATAACCTGTTAAGCTGCTCTGTGCTAGATATTTGATACAGAGGGGCAGAGCCATTCCATGGGGCAAATTGCACTATTATTCTGTTATAATTTGATATTTTAACAACATTTTCTTTTGCTTGGTTCTATTCCACTTCCTCCAGTAATATTCCTCTTTGAAGTTCTCCACTATTCATATTTAATGTTACTTTGCATGTTTTTTGGTTTTTCTTGGGTCAAGCCCAACACATTTAGTTAGCTTAGTTTTTCTTAAGAAGCCAGTTCCATCAGGACTTTAACTTACTATTGCCCTTTTCTCCAATAGTTTGTTGCTATGATTTCATTGATACTTCACAGGAGAATTTGTACTTCAAGTGAGACTTCTAAGAGGTGAGGAGCTATAAAACGTTTATTCTCAGAATAGAGAAGAGTAATTGGAAATATGAAATTATGTCATGGGACAAGAATTGTTCTGAACACCTGACAGAACAGCCATTGGTGGCACATTGCAATATAGATCTGAGGCAGCTGCAAACACCATGTTGAATACTCATGTGTTACACCCACTGATAACCATGAGAGGAGTTTGGGTTATACAGTGGAAGACAAACAGCCCCTTGTGGTACACAAACTAGCTGAGTGGGTCTACTTTGCACATGGATGAAGTGCTAAAGACTTTGCACAGAAAGAAAGAAATTAAAATCCTTCCTGTGTTATTGTCACCTGCCAATTGATGACAAAGATGACAAAGTTGTAAGTGAAAGAGGAATGACTGGGATGTTAAAAAGAACAGAAAAAAGAAAGGGTTTAAGGGAACATTTCTTTTTAATGAAATTCTGTGGTTGACTATTTAATTATGGAATTAGAGCTAATTTAGCTAGAAATGGGATTTTGAACTATATTGCTATAAGACACCTTAAGGCCTTGCAGTGGCTTAATTCTTTACTCATTTCTATTATGGTTTTTTTTGGTTTTGGGTTTTTTTTTTTGTGCTACGGAAGAATAATTCTGTTCTATAGAGAGAAATCATCCTGGCAGTGAGGCTGAAATGTGTCTGGAATCACAATCACTTATTACAGCTGAAATAATCATGATACTTTATCAAATTTCTCATGCAAATAGACATTTTCTCCAGTATCTGTTTAAAACAAGACTTGTATGCTTATTGACTACGGTGTTAGCAGAGGCGAAAGTAAAAATGATCCAAACATAATCAAAGCCAATTACCTGAGGATTCTGCCTGTCTGGTCCTATTTTCTCTGGTGCTCAGCCTCTATAATGTGAAAGATATAATAAAAAGGATTTTCTCAAAGCCTGTTCACTCTCAAGGGCTTAGGGACCAAGTTCTGTTTGGTTCCTTTGCAGTAAAATAGTGAAAAAATCCCCAAGTACTTCTATTTGCTCACCTTGTAAAACAGATGAAATGATTGGCCTTCAGAAAGATGTTAGCAATTGGAGTTGCTACTTCCAACTTCTTTTGGAGATTTTCCAGGTGACATCACAACCTATTTACATTCAGTTCACTTGTTTGTTTGTAGTTTTCTAATTTTCATGTAACTTGAATAAGAGTGAAAGGTACTGCTGGTGTTCAACAAATGATGATTACTCACTATCACTGCAGTACCATCAGTAAGACTCTCTCTCCATCCTCAAAAGGACTCCCTTTTGAGTATATTTAAGCAGCAACATGTGCTAAAGCATAACTTTGCATGCCTGAAACGCTTCACTCCCATGCTATGGGAACCCTTCCAACTCGTTGGCATACACTCAGTTGTAATCCAGGGAAATCACTTCAACAGCAAAAGGCATATTTCCATGATGATGTCTCATGTCTTAACGAAGACAATCCTTTGGAGTGCTTTCTGAATCTGCTCTCTTATGGAATTGAGTAATTATAAACGTGCCACAGAAATAATATCTCGGTTTAGCTCTCTCTTCTGACTCAGTTTGGCATAGAAATGACTTGGAAGGAGGAATGAAATTTTTAAATACTGACAAATATTATTACAATACCAGAAACTCCGAACTGGGAGCCCTGGGCATCAGAAGATGGCTCTGGGCTCTTTCCTCTCCCTAAATTCTCAGGGTCTCCTCACTACTGTAATGATTGGTAGAAATCTCAGGCACTTGTGGTCAGCACGTCAGTCTGTTCGTTGAATCCTGACAGTCACTCAGATGAGCACATTCCTAGTCTAGAGGTTTGGGAGAACGTGACACTCTGTGGCATGCCCTTTGTGCAATTGCTGTGTGAAAAAACATGGATTTTTATTTATTTATTTACACATGCTTGTATCTTACATATATATATTTTATACATATATGTGTATAAATACATAATATTGATATTTTATATACTAAATCAATGTGACTTTTTTATGAAAAAAATCTCTGAAAGTAGTGAAATTTTGGAACAAGTTGGGTGTGTTAGATTACAGAGATTCAAAAAGAAGCAGTGATATTCAGCTCAGTAGGAATGTAAGATTGTTTTTACTTCATTTTTTATAGTTGCATCTAATTGTTCTTTCCTCTGGCTGCCTTCACACCAAGGCTGTGATCACCTGAGACACAGAAGAGAGTCTGAGTATCAGAAACCTGTCCTGAAGGATGAGGAGTATTCTTTGATGGAGACATCTATATATGCTGTCTTCTTGTGTTGTGGTTTTGTTGGGAACCGTGATAATATTTTTTTATTTCTATCCTGAGAGTTTCACGTTTAAATTTTACCCATAAAATAAAAGATTGTTTCAAAACTAGTCAACACTCTTTATGAGAAATAGCAGAGTTCATCAGAAAGCTGCAACTTACTCGTGGGAGCAACATATGCATCAAACTGTGTTTAAGAACAGAAACTCTTAAAGCTTCAAAGTCAGGGAGTGCCATCATTTAAAAAGCTTGCTTAATTCACCAGCTGGCCTTTGCATACAAACTGCAGAACGGCTACCACCATCACACGAGCATTTCCCCCTCTGCCTTAGAACTTCAGCAAAAGAAGTTACTGTGAAAGCAGTGCATTCATTGGGTAGTGAAAGAACAGACGACTGCCTAATCAGGACAATGTATTTCTGCCCTGGATTTTTGGATTCTGGCCTTTCCCATGGCAAAACCCTGTAAGAGCTCGGTTTCTATGAGCTTTGAAATTGAACTTACCGACTTCTTCTGAAATTGTATTCTTATTTAAAAATTGGGATATACTTAATGACATGTAAAAGGTCTGTAAAATAATTATCCCTATAGAATAATGGGTTATTTCCATCTGAAAGAAAAAGTGCAATTTTACTGGAAATTAATATTTTAATGTTGAAAAACTTTGTATATCGTTTTTTGGATAAACCAAATAATATTGATATAAATATAGAGAAAACCTAGCCCTGGCCACTAAGGTATAATAATAATAATAGTAGTAGTAGTAGCAGTAGTAGTAATAATAGTAATAAACAGCTGTTCCTTGTCCAGGTCTGTTTCTAACTGATACTTGGTCATGTAAAGCTGGCTTTTCAGGTGTGATCACTAATTGTGTCCTCATCTAAGACCCTGGTATCTACATTTGCAGATACACTGAGCACAGCTGGAGTCAGGCTGCTCTGTGCATATAATAATTTTTGTATTCATTCACTGGCTAGAGGCTATTTATTTAAAAATAGATACAGAACCATTGGCAATAAAGTCACAGTGACCCTACATGGAAGCTAATTGCTCTGGTTTCAGAAGAAGCTGTGAGCAGTGGGCAGTAAACAGAGCTGGGAGCAGTGGAAGCAGGTGGGCTGTCCCTGGGGGGTCTCCTTTGTATGGAAACTTTCAGAGGCACCCTGTGGAGAACCTGCGTGTGATCAGGTATTTAAAGACTGTGTTTTCATGTATATGTGTAAGCAAAATTAATTCAGATCGCCCTTTATGCCTTCAGTTTCACACATCTCAACTGCTGGCTGCCTGCTTCTTTGACTTTTCTAGTATTATGTTTAACATGTTTGGGTGTATTATCTGAAGTTATTGGAAAGAAAATGAAACCTTTTCCTTCGTGCAACCTCAGTGTGATGCTGATGCAGACCACCAGCAGGGCAGCAGCTCCATCACAGGGAGCTCTAGGGCTAGCCATGCAGAAGTAACAAAGCATGGCAGCAGCGGGTGGTTATTCTCTGTGTAAAGCAAAACCAGTGAGGGACGAGGTATGCCCACTGGAAAACAGCAAGTCTGGGACTTACACTTCCAGCCCTCATGCTGGAGGGAATCATGGTCTAACATGCAACTGTGCTTCAGTATTCCCCAGTGGCTGGCTCCCCTCTGCTGTTGCTTCCCACTCATCCCTGTTTTGGTCTGTCTCTGCCTTCCCACTGACAATCTTGTTCCTACTTAGCCCATCCCAGACTCCAGATCCCAAACTTTACATTCAGAATCTATGCAGCCCATTTGCCCTCCATCAACAGGCGTAAAGCCTTCCTGAGGTGGGAGTGTGCTTGGTGGCACGTGTTGGCTGCTCAGCCCTGGAAACCCCATGAGACACAATGAGGCAGAGCTTTTGTAATTTTTTAGCTTTCACATTGTAGCTGTTCTAGTGGTGACAAGAATAATCATGGGATGATGAAGAAGAACCTACTGCCTGTTCAAGCTGCCACTCTAACACAGAAAGTAGCAGTTTTCCAAAAAGATCATCAGAGGAACACACATTTCCCATTTACAAGCCCCTGTTTTCAGAAGCAAGTAAATTATCTTGTCTCAAGTTCTGATCTGGAAAAAAAAAAACCTCCTTTAAGAAAGACACCCAGCATCCATCTAGATGGCTAACGTGAGGCACAGTTCTATCTGTAAGCAACCACGAGCATGGCTCTATGCAGGCAATACTAAGCAATTTTAATAACAGTAAGTGTTATCAGCCCTGCCTCCAAGACAATAGAATGCATAATGTGAGATTACAGTACAGCACTGTTATTCAGCTGTTGCTGAGACATGGAGAGACTACTGTTATTATACATTTGAAATATGGGGCATGAAGATTAATGATGTGCAAATTAGCAGCATTCTTCTACAAGTAATTTCTGCTTTCATTCTCCACTATCATCCCTGAATGCTAACGTCCGCTTACATTTATATAATGTTCAAATGGTATATTAAATACTGAATGAGATATTGACTCATCCAATTTTCCATGCTGAAAGTCATCTAATACAGAGAAAGTTTTTGCTTCTGTGAACCTCTGCTGCCCCTTCATCAACAAATGGTATCAGATAACATTCACAATGTGCAGCTTTATTTAAATTGCAGAGCTTCGTGACAATCTGGTGTTCTTTAGCTTTTCAATTAGAGACAAAGTATTAACTCTGTCTGCAGGTTGGTCTGCCTTCTCAGTAATTCTCACCCTATCATAATCATATCATCATTTTCTATGTTTGCTGCATTCCTTATGGCAAATGGATTTTTTTCCTGAGGGGACAGATAGGGAGAATTACTGCTTTGACTGTCCCAGTGTAGTACTCTGCTGCCAGACATTTTTCATTTTGTAATGCAGCTAAGGAGTGTCAGTGATTGCCTTCTCCCCTCTCCTCTGATTATGTTGTCTGTGGCAAACAACCACATTTTCTCATTAATCTCACTCTTATTCCATTTATTTTTTTTATTTTTTTTTCCCAAACAGTGTTTGAAAATTACCATGGTTTTGAATCTAGCTTTCCTATGTAAAGAAACATCCTAATCTCTGAAAATAGTAATTAATTTCCCTAGGACTACAGAGGCATAAGCACTATTCAGCCAAGCTGAGGGTGGCAGAATCTGCTTCCTTATGCTACTAGCTTTAAAATGAATATTAGTTAGCTGCTGGTCATACTACAGCTCATAAGAAAAGATATGTTCTAGCTGTTTGTGTGTTCTCCTCAGCCCTGATATTTTGCTTTGAACACTTTCCTGCCCTGTTCTGCTATTCGGGGCCAGGTTTACTTGGGCACCCGCAGTGGACACCCTGTCAGTGTTGCCATGCTTCGGATGCTATGAACCTGCTGAACAGCATCCCCATGTCTGGAGCCTTTGGGTCCGACAGCTTTCGAGGATTGCGTGCTGGCACAAACGCTCAGCTGCTTTCCCAGAGGAATTAGTGCCTTTCATTACCCCTGAGAGAGTTGTGTGATGGCTTTTTTCATTTCCTTCACCTCTGCTCTCTCTGATTCTAACACTAACACCTCTCATATAAAACCTGTGCCTGGCTGCCCAGACCCTGGCTGGGTTTGAACCAGCTACTCTTTGGTTCCTTCTTGGCCATTCCTTTGTTGACAGGAGCTGGTGAGTTCAGGGATGGGGCTGCATCCCTTGGAGCTGTCTCTAAAAAATGGGAGCCCCAGAGAACACGGTGCCAGGGAGCAAACAGCTGCTGTACCCATCAGCCTGCCCCAGGATTCAGACAGGGCACTGGTTTTGCAGGATGTAAAATATCAGAATTAAAGTAACTTTTAATGAATTCTGGCAGGAGTCAAAGCATTAAGATGCTGATCTAGAACGTGCCTCAACCAGCTCTTCAAGGATTTGAAATAGTGACCTTTAAAAGGCTCTGACCAAGTTTAAAATCCTCCTTCACCCCAGCTGTCTGTGGGTCATCCAGTTTTTAAAATGGCTTGGCGTTGCTTTAATGTCACATTACCCAGAGACAATGAAGGAAAAGGAGCATATCTCCTAATATTGCTTTTATGCACTAAACATAAGACTATCACTAAGGTAGGAAAGTGTTAGCTTGAGAAAATATGGAAGATATTTCAAGCAAATATGTAACGAAAATTATTTTAGACTGCTTACAATCTCTACCTGAGACAATGAATCAGAGATTATAGTGAACTTAAAGAATACTTTCTAAAGGATTTAATACTTGCTTTTAACTTTATGGAATGCAAAAGATTTTAATTTGCTGTCCTGGGTATAGTTAGTTCTGTGCTAAGATGTTGCTAAGTGATCTGCTAAAGAAGGAAGTGTTTGCCAATCACAAGAAATACTGTTGCCAGAAGTTTGAGAAAGAGTAAACCTGGACATGCATAAACCGATGTTCAAGGCCTCATGTGGCATTTTGGTAATATTTTAAAAAGAGTTGGGCCTAAGTTAGAAAAAAAAGGGCAAATTTAAAATCACATCAGTTAAAGCATTGCCTTTAGCACACTTCCAGGTCCTTGTAGATCACTTTGGTTGAGCAGATTCTGTGTTAAGATGTGTTATATGAATTGTTACTTGCCAGTTTAGAATCTGATTTGCCATGTGCTGTGTGGATATGAACTCTCCTTTGTTTCTCAGTGTATGTTTAACTTGAAGAGTGGTTAGAACACGCTGCAGCTGTTTGTATGCTGTGGGATGATGGCTGAAAATGTATGCATCTTCATGAGCAATGAGTATATTATCTTTAAGTCACTTGCAAAAATAGTGAGTTAAAACTCACAATATGCACATATCCTTCAGTCACCTGCTGGACAAACTTTGTTTCCGTTGGTTTTTGCACGTGGTTGGATGCCTGAGCATTGCCACACCGCCTATTAATCTGAAAATAAGTGGCAGCTGGCTGGCACTCACGAAACATAATTCAATACTTGCATAATTTAATTTTTGCTGCTTCTTCTGGTTTAGTCTGGCATCTCTGTAGCATTTAAAAGGTCTGCAGGCTGCATGGTAAAGTATGACATTCTCTTTCTCAATGGATGTTGTTTGTCGGAGGTGTCTCTTCTAGTGTCAATGATGGAAAGACATTTTGTTACTGCTGCTTATTTCTTTGGACCCCGTGGGACCAAGCCAGTTGAAGAAAGTGAGTTACATGATATATTTATAAGTTTTAGTCTCAACCTAATTGTGAGTGGATACAGGGTAGAATTAGTTCTATAGGTAGGAGGATCTTTAAGAACAAACTGAGTGGGCATCAGACTACAACCATTATCACATTGTGCTGGTACACACAACCTTGGCTATTGGGTAAGACCAGATAGAAACCAGACTGTGGTGATCAGGGCTAGGGCTGATATTTTGACAGATGTTGGGATGGGCTTCAGTCCTGTAAGCTTCTTTTTAAAATAACTTTTAAGATGTGTCCAATAGAGAAATATCCAAAGTGAACCTGGGCAGCCAGACCTGAGAGTTTCCTCAGAAAAGGTGATGATGTCTTCAAGACGTTGTACAGATTTCTGTGCTGGAGACAACAGATAGCGCCTCGTGTTGGTCAGATTTGTAGTATGTAAGGTCAAAAGCCACTTCAGCAGCCCTCTAGAGAAGCTGATCAGCTTCTCGTGAATTAGGGTACCTGACTGAGGTACTGTTTTCCCGTAATGTTTGAATTAGTTTTGAGTATATATGTTAGCATTTCTATAGGCTCTAGGAGGAACAGGATCAGTGTTTATGGAGGTATTTTTGGCAGTTGTTTTGTCCTCTTTTGATTTTTCTCTTCTAATCTGTGATCTCGATTTTAATTAAACCACTGGAGTCACAGCTTATTTGCATGAGTAAGGATGACAGAGTATACTTATAGCAGAGTTGACACCTGCTGTATCAACACATCAAGGAAGGGAAAATAGCCAGAGCAATAATTTGAAACAACCCTGTATGAAAGACCAGTGTTAGCATCAGCCTGAACCTGGCCTGGAGCTGCTGTACCATTCCGCCTGGGTCAAAACTGGAGATTTAGACTGGTGGTTGTACTCATGCATAAAAAAAAGTCTCATTTACCACAAGGAAAGCATACTGTTTGATTTTCATACCCAAGTCTATATGTGCAGGCCTAGAAATGAGAAGAAAACATGCTTTCTTTGGTGAAATGATGTGCATGTTCTGCAGAAGCAGTCACATCTTCGGAGCAGAGCCTCCATGTAAGGATTAGGTCCCTTTGTTGAGCTCTAGGTGCTGTCAGGGTGTGTGTCTGTGTTTTCTCATCAGATGTGTGTTTGTGTGCATCAACACCGAAGTGAGTTCATGTGACCCTGGGTGCAGATGGAGTTATTATGCTTTCAATCAGTGTCTTAGTGACATACACAACTATTTAGTTAATCCAACTGAATTTAAAGTCAGGCTGGTAAAAGGATTTTAAACTATATCTCATGGCTTCTACACAACTGATGTTCTAATCTCATGCAAATTAGCACTAATTAACATAACACCCCGCCCTTCAGTACACATTGGTCCATCAGTGCAGGATAAACAAGCTAAACACAGTTATTATCATTTTAATTTGACCATATTGTAGAAATGTCAAAATATTAGCTGGGAAAATTAATTCCTACAACTTAACATATGTTTTTTTCTGAAATGAAATCAAGGGTAACAGTCATCTTCTTTCAAGTCTTCCCACAATATTGCAGCAATTCTTTTTCAAAAATGTATTTGAAAAGTCCTCAAGCATTTAACTGGCAAGAAGTCAGAAAATATTTATATTTCTATATCCCATTCCTAGCATTTTCCTTGGAAACTGGAAATGTTGAAGAGATAAAACCAGTTTAAGGCATTAAGTGGCAGGAATATGACAAATGCCATGAAATCACAGAATGGTTTGGATTGAAAGAGACCTTAAAGATCATCTAGTCCCAACCCCCTGCCATGGGCAGGGACACCTCCCACTAGACCAGGCTGCTCAAAGCCCCATCCAGCCTGGCCTTGAACACTGCCAGGGAGGGGGCAGCCGCAGCTCTGGGCAACCTGTGCCAGTGCCTCACCACCTGCACAGGAAAGAATTTCCTCCTAATATCCAATCTAAATCTACACTCTTTCAGTTTGAAAACGTTCCTCTTTGTTCTATGGCTACCTGCCCTTGTAAAAAGTCCCTCTCCAGCTTTCTTGTAGCCCCTTCAGGTACTGGAAAGATTCTGTATGTTCTTCCTGGAGCCTTCTCTTCTCCAGGCTGAACAACCCCAACTCTCTCAGCCTGTCTTCACAGGAGAGATGCTCCAGCCCTCTGATCATCTTTGTGGCCCTCTGGACTCATTCCAACAGCTTCATGTTCTTCTTGTGCTGGGGACTCCAGAACTGGACACAGTACTGCATGTGGGGTCTCATGAGAGTGGAGTAGAGGGTGAGAATCACCTCCCTCGACCTGCTGGCCATGCTTCTTTTGATGCAGGCCAGGATAGTGTTGGCTTTCCAGGATGCAAGCACATGTTGCCAGCTCATGTTGAGCTTCTTATCAACCAACACCCTCAAGGCCTTGTACAGCTTCATGCATTTTGCATTAGTCCACCTCTCAAGCCTGTCAAGATCCCTCTGGATGGCATCCCTTCCCTCCAGCGTGTTAACTGCATCACACAACTTGGTGTCATTGGCAAACTTGTGGAGGGTGCACTCAATTCCACCATCTGTGTAGCTGACAAAGGTGTTAAAGAGCACCATGCACTCCAGCTGGTCATCGGTGTAGAGGGTGATGAAGAGGGCAACACGCCCTCCTTGCCTCCTCTTCTCTCTTCCTAAAGAGCCTGTAACCTTCTGTTCCAACACTCCAGTCACAGGAGTCATCCCACCAGGTTTCCATGGTGCCAATAAGATCATAGACCTGCAGGCATTCACATGTCTCTAACTCCTCATCTTTATTTCCCATGCTGTGGTTGTATGGAGTCATTGCAGTTGGGCTCCTGATGAAGTTGACTAAATGCCTGGAGTGGCTGGAATTCCTTTGAGGTATTTCCCCAGTGCTTCCCTGTTGGCTCCTACTACCCCAGGAGCCCTTGGTTGTCTCCATAAGACTCTGAGTGTGCTGCAGTGTGTCCAGCACATCTCCAATCAACAGGCTGAGGGCCCTGGCTAGCACCCCGTCCCTCTAACCTTGATGTGTCATCCCCCTGCTTGTCACAGGGAAGCCTGTTATTATCCTCCTCCCCCTTCAAATCTAGTTTAAAGCTCCATCTTGGAGATAATCCAAGATTGGCTGGGTGATGCCTTCAGACAGCTAAGAGCACTTTGCAAACCACAATATTCCATTTTACACTGTCGTAACCTTAGAAACCGTCTGCTTCTTTCGTAGCTTTGCTCTGGGACTTTGGAGAGCTGAAGGTGAGGGGGATCCAAAGGGGACTCTACTCCCCACAACCTTTGGTTTCTTTCTGGAGAGTGTATGTGCCATCAGAGGCAAGATAAGGCAAGAAAGAGAGGAAAAGCTTTACAGGTCTCTAAAAATGTAGCTGGTGATTGAATGCCTCACTTACAGACACTTAAAACCTAATTTTAGTGACAAAAAAGTTGGATGTTTTAGTAATCAGGGAGATGGATACTTTTTCCTTCCAGCTAGCAGCATAAACAGGGGTTTAAAGCCTGAGCTGTTTCTCTGACATCCTGGGTCAGCCTTTGTTTGCAGAAGGTGCAGCTCCCACGCTTCCTGTGACTGTGGCACGAAAGCAGCTCCCATCACTATGCTGCTGTAGAGCTTGATGGGGTATTTGAAGAAAGATCTCATTATTTTTTCATAGAGAAGCCCTTAGAGTTGGGAGCTCTTATCGTGAGTTTTTTCTCAGAGTGCACAATTTCTTTCTGGGTCAAATGACAGACCCTTTTAAAACTGTATATGCTTTTGTTTCTTTTAGGTGCAAATATCAGAGGTATTTCAAGGTCCAGCATACTTTGATTCTAAAGTTGTCATAAATGCAGACATTTTCTGTGTGCATTCATTATTTATTGGGAAAAGTCAGTACTTGTAGATAATGCATTTTGAATAACTCCTTAATGCAATTTAAAAGTCAAGAATATCACACTAGAATATTATTTAAAATTATTATAGGGCTTATGCATTAATTAGGACAGTATTTGTTGCAGAGGACAGTTAGTGCATAATTCTTCTTACAGATGGCACAATCAAACACATTACTTGGTAGGGGCATTGGCACATCTCCGATGGGGAGCAAACGTGGAAGAGTCAATGTGATGGGAATAGCACGGGGTCAGTTCCACAGAGGTGCTCTGACACATGTTTGCCTGAAGAGCAAGCACAGGCACAGCTCTCAGTGGTGATGAAAGGCTTTTGTTGTCCCTGAGCTAGCAGGAACAAGTCCTCTGTTTTCAGATGTATATGTATTATGAGGGATCTGTTTTGGTGTGCACATGTGTTTATGACTAAGGTGTTTACATTGTGTGATAAACTTGTACATGGAGTCATTTTAATTAAAAAAAAAAGAAGTTTTAATGGAATCTCTTCAAGGAAACATTTCCTTGCTCTGCCCTCCTGAATTATTTTTATCTGCATCTGTATGTACATGCAGCTGAAAATAGGATGCTCTGTGGAGATATGCTGTGAACATCAAAATACTCCTAATTGTTTCAGGTAAAATAGAAAAAGCTTGAGGACTACTTTTGGGAATGTAGTGAGAGACATGAAGCAAGATGAATCCAAGGCAGGAAACTGGTGGCATCTCACACCTGTGAGAGAGAGTGACTTTCAGATTCCAGCTTCTGCCAAACTCTGATTTTACCATGACCTGAAGTAAAATCATATAAATGAATGAGTTTTATATAGGTATCTGAAAATTTATATTCTATGTGAATACAGACTTCATACCATTAGATTCCCTTAATACCCACACTTTTTACAGGCCATCAAGTACCACCTCTTGTGCCACTTTGAGAATGAAATGTCCATCCATTTCCCCATATAATGTTTAAAAGCAACTTTTGTTGATTGCAAGTAGTAGGAGCTTTGAATGATGTCTTCTGACAGAGCAGGGTCAATGTTGACAAAAATACGGCAAATTTTTCCTGTGTTTCTTCTTGTGGGGTCTGCAGCTACCTTTTGACTTCTCTGGCAGCAAGTGGAAAGCTGAAAGGTCTTGGAGCTTCCATGATGGGTAGCAAACTGGAAGCAGTAGATCGTGTGATGTGGAAAGCTTTTGTTGTTCCCAAGAATGAGGTAAGAGGAGAATGTTGTTCAGCCTCACCCAGCATGACGTGATGGTTCAACCTCTAGCATTCAGACAAGTGTCGTACCAAGGCTGTGCTCTGAGCTTGACCTGGCTCTGCTGCAGTTTGCATGTCATCAGCAGAGGCTCGTCAGGGTTTGGCAGCTGAATCCTTTGAACCTTGAGCGAATTTAGTGCAGTGAAACATCCCTCCTTCCTCACTCAGGTGACTTGTTGCCAAAAGGCAGTACCAAGCTCAACGATAATATGTGCAAGTGGTTCTTCACCATCACGAGGTGAGGAACCACCATCCATACCTCATAGATAAACAACCTTATCACAGCTAACTGTGCATTCCCAGGGTTAGCTCTACCTTATATTCCTTGTACCAGGTTGCATCTGAGAGAATTTCTTTCTAATGACCTATGAATCATTGCTACTTTCTCTACAAATTAGTGTTTGAAACTTTCTGGATCTTTAAAAAGAATATACATTGTCGTTTTGTGGGGGTTTTTCCCCTGCAACAACGAGCAGCTCTGCCTAGAATTGGTATATGACATTTGTATGTAGTCCCAAAACATCTTTGTTTCTTTTATTGTAATAATTTTAAGAAGAGCAAAACCAGAACCTCTCCTATATCATCTCCTTTAACTGTAGGACCTTAATATATAGAGGGAATTGTGCAAAATTTGGAATTATGATTGTGGGAGTTTGTGACCATTTGATTGTTTGCAGTTTATTGGATGGTGCAGATTTGAATTGATTACACTTATTTTTGAGTGTTTTAAGAAGAGGATAAAGAATGTCAACCTTCTAATGCTTCTCTGGCTTCTTTGCACATTTTTACTTCTCTGATGTAGCTTTTAAATGTTGCCTGCAGAAACCATGTATTGTTTCCACTGGAAAAACAGGCAACAATAAGGGAAGTTCAAACAAAACTAAACCAGTGTTTGTTTCTGAATGCAAAACAAGGCAAAACAGCATCTGGGCAAATTCATAAATACAGCACTTTGTTTTTTCTAACTGGTCAGTGCAGGGAATGAATAACTAGTGATTAAAAAAATACCGTTGAACTTGTTCTACTCCATGTGCACAGGAATTCATGTGCTGCTGCAGCGTTCTCTATGTTGCAGTTCCTCCAAGAAGGTTTCCTGTGTCCAAAGAACCTTGCACATGGATTTTCTTATTTTTCTCTCCATCCCGTATATGTAATAAGCAGTACAGATCTTAATTCCTGAGAGGAAGATATTAATGCAAAATTCAGTGATATTAGCTGAGCTATTTCTTTTGAGGATCATGAGGAATGTTGAAATCTCCCTCAGAACAGGTGGCTGAAAAATTAAGAAATCAAACTCCAAATTAATTGGAGCTAATCAACTGATTGTGTGTCTCATCAGCACAAATTATCTGCCCCTGTGATCTTCATGGTTGCTAGGTAGCTAGTTGATGACATTCCTGAAACTAGAGGTATAATGTGATGAATAAATCTCTGACCGATGGATGTGTATGTAATCAGTGACACTTGGAAGAGTCTCTGATTTCTTGGCCTGTGGAAGGAATGTATGCAGGCACACACAACTATTTATCTTTAAGGAATGGTTTGGACTTGAGAAAAGATGTCTTGCAGAGCCAAAGGTACATTCCTTTCCAAAGCCTTTACAGTGTATCAGGAAGATTGTGCAGTGGAGTCAGTGATTGCTCAAAATACTTGTATAACACTGAGCAAAGTTGTGTAATTTAACTGTTTGGGAGGAGCCACCAGGATGCAAATGACCTTAAAGATTGGTGCACAGATGCAAGGAGGAAGGCAATTAGGGTATGTTCTTGTGGTGTTGTCCTGGAGACAACAGTGGTGGGGAGGTAACAGGGTGTTTTGAAAGAAAATGTGCTAGTTGGATTTCGTTTGTTGCTTTTGTAATTATCTTTATTTAACATTTTATTTGGTGATATAGGCAGAAAAAGCAAGAATGCATTAATGGAATTTGCTGCTGGCACAAAGTTGGGAGCATTTGTCTGTCTGAGGATGGAGGAGTAGCAGGAAGAAGGTGGACAATAGCTGTTTGCACTAATACAGGATAATGCAAAAAGTAATAGGTGTTTGTTAGCTATACATATACTAGGGCTGAAAATTAGGAGGCATCCAGTTGTCAAAAAAATAAGATTTTTGAAGTAAACTTCCTGTAAGGGTAGTGGAGGAAAAACTATTGTTGAGATAGAGGTTGGTCAGCTACAAAGTATTTATATCATTGCCTGGCAGCAACAGCCTTGATGATGCTGGAGACCCTTCCAGCATCCTTATGTGTGTGCGTTCTTAGTCACACTGTCTCGCTGTGTGACTATGCAACACTTTGTGCTTTGGAGTAGAAATGCAGGTAGGAAACCTGGATTTTCCTTTGCAAGGCTATAGGAGAGTAAGCCAAGAGTAAATTATATACTTAGGGAATATAGCTGCCAAACTCTCTCTTTATACAACATGTCTAAGTTACTGCATTCAGAGATGTTATTAGCCAAGTTAATATTATGTTCTGCCAGAGTGGCAAAGGCATGGCTAAATACTGGAACAACCTCTGAAAATTCATATCATCCTTCAAACTATGTGTGATATTATGGAATCTCAGTGATTTCTCAGTAAAACATTTTTGCAAAACTTTAAATAGCAAAGAAGTATTTCCTTCCCCTTCACCTTCCCCTCTCAACTTCTGCTAAAGAACATCATGATTCTTGTTGCATTTAAAAAGCAGTCCAGAAGCTTACTCTCTGGTGCTTTATATTTAATGAATTCGTGTGAATTTATGTGTCATGGAAAGCCTTTTAATAAGGACACTCAGGCATCATCACCTTTACTATGGATAAAAAGAGAAGGAATTTTTGTCGTGTATTGATTTGCTAGTCATCATCAACGATGTGTCATTAATAAGGAAAAAAGTTAAGCCCCTGTTGCTTGTCTAACACATTCTGAAGGTGCAGAGACCTACAGGATTTAAGCAAAACGTTAATGTGAGACGTATTGCTCTGCTTTGTTGCATAGGGATAGAAACAGAGATAAACCTGAATGTTGTCCTGGTTTGAAGTTCTAAGGACTGATAGATGAACCTGTGCAAGTTAACAAACCTGTTGAAAAGGAGAAAGGAAAAGCAGAAGGAAAAAGATTTAAGGTAAAGATTTTTTTTCATTTTATTATTTCTTCTAGTAGTTTCTCACAGCACACTGGATGCCACTGTAGGATATGGAATATATTTTTCTTTGCATGATTGCAATGATACCAGCTATGCCAAATATTGGGGAAATTGCTTTGAAGCTAGTATGCTGCATAGCGTTGAGGGAGGAAAAAGTTATATATTGTGGTGCTGGGCTCAGGGACTCTGTGAGAGGCTTTGATTTAGGTGGGGCAGAAATGTCTAAAAAGTGAACTGCAGTTTTTGGATATTTCTGTACAATAGAATAGAAAATGCTGAGTTGGAAGGGACCCATCAGTATCATCGAGTCCAACTCCTGCCCCTGTGCAGGACACCCCAGGGTCACACCACGTGCCTGAGAGCATCATCCAAATGCTTCTTGAACTCAGTCAGGCTTGGTGCTGTGACCACTGTCCTGGGGAGCCTGTGCCAGTGCTCAACCACCCTCTGGGTGAAAAACCTTTTCCTGACATCCAACCTAAACCTCCCCTGATTCTGCTTCCTGCTGTTCCCCTGAGTCCTGTCATTGGTCACAGGAGTGAAATATCCTGTGAAGTGTCAGTACCTGTCCCTCCTCTTCCCCTTGTGAGGAAGCCATAGACCGCAATGAAGTCTCCCCTCAGCCTCCTCATCTCCAAGCTGAACAAGCCAAGTGACCTCAGCTGCTACTCAGACCCTTTACCATCCTTGTGGCCCTTTTGTCACATAAGACTGGGTTTTGTTTGAAGGTTGTTAAAAACATTAACTGGCCATAGGGGGTTGTTTCTGAATGTCCTGGAGCCTTGGTTTCTTGGCTACAAAATGAGATGATTTATTTCTCCTCTTTCCTTCTTTCCTATATTTAGACTATAACAAGGAATATTTTTAATTCTGTGAATATGCTGCAATTGCTACAATGAGGCCCTGGTTGAAGCTATGATTTCTGTATGCCATTGGCTTCTCTGAGGAAAAGATATGAGATTTTAAATAATAATAAATAGAAAAGGTAGAAAACATCTAAATGCTAGGTAAGACCTCAGGTCTTCAGCTTAGTGGTAGTGCACCCACTTCATCTTTGCTCACCAAAATTACTTATCAGCCTTTCCACATTTATGAGCAGAGGAGATTAGCTGGGCTCCACAAAAGGATATTTTACTGAGCTTCTTTGACAACCTGACCCTTCATATTTTGTCTCTAGTCCATAACACAAATTCTTGTCTGTAGGATCTTTTTGACTCTCTTCAGAACACCGTGTGTCACTACAAGGTCAACTTTTTTGCTCCCTCACAAGGCCATGGTATGGGGTTAGACCGGTTAGGAGTTTCTATACAGCTAAGCTTTCTAAATCAGTAGCTTTCACTGAATTTTTCTTCAGTTTATTAAATTCTTATCCATAATAGGACAGCCAGGGATGAGTAAACACTTCAAAATGTGACAACAAAATTTTATAACATTAGCCAACATGCTATCTTGTAATGATGGTTTCAAATAGTACTATAGTATGATAGTACTATTCTTATTTTTTCTGAGCTGTATCTGTAGGTTATGGGCATTTTTGATTTTAAATAGAGTGCTATTCTAATGTGGATATACTGGTTAAATTGTGCCAGGGCTGACAGGTTACAAGGCTCTGGGGAGATCTTTTAGCACCCTTCCAGTACCTGAGGGGGCCTACAGGAAAGCTGGAGCAGGACTTTTTACAAGGGCCTGTAGCTATAGAACGAGGGGGAATGGTTTCAAACTGAAACGGAGGAGAATTAGATTGGATATTAGAAAGAAATTTTTTCCTGTGAGAGTGGTGAGACATTGGAACAGGTTGCCGAGAGAGGTTGTGGCTGTCCCCACCCCTCAAAGTGTTCAAGGCCGGGTTGGATGGGGCTTTGACCAACCTGGTGTAGTGGGAGGTGTCCCTGCCCATGGCAGGGGGGTTGGAACTAGGTGACTTTTTTAAGGTCCCTTCCAACACAAACCATTCTGTGATTTTATGACTGAATATGCTTTGAGCCCTCCTAAGGAACACAGAGCTTTTAAAGCTACTGGGAAAGCAATTCACAAATTTGCTCTAAGAAGAAAGAAACCTTCAGTAGTTCAGATTGGAACAGGTATTTTAGGTGGGTGTGATAGGGGATGTGCAGTCTGACCTGCACACACTCTCTCTTGCGTGTGCTGAGTGCCTGCTTCAGTTTGTCTCACCAGGCCTGTAAAAGTCTGAACCCTGGTGAGCACCCAGCCCACTGGAGACCAGAGGGACTACAAGGTCGCCACTTCCACAGGGCCTTAGCACATACCTGAAAGGAAAAATGCAGGTTTAGGCTAAAGACTCTATTTTAATGAACATTAACACCCAAGAAATATTGCAAGCTACTGCAGGGTTTTGTACAGCAGAGTTGGGCCATGTCTGTTTTGTCCCATGCGATGTCGCCCAGACATGGCAAGCTTACTTTGAGAGCATGGTCAGGAGGGCTCCAGCTGACACTGAGCTGGGATAAAACTTTTCCCACTGCTTGGAAACAGCAAGGAATATCCTCCTCAACTCTGATGGAGATCACCAACCTCTTACTTCCACTGACTCAGTGGATTATCTCATCGCTCACTCCACTGCTCATCTCTCATTGTTCACACTAAAAAACAACAACAAAAACATAGTCTTGAGACCAAGGAGTTTAACCTGGTGTCAACTCAGACCACTGGCAGCTAAGGCAGTGTATCACCTTGCAGTCTGAGTGAAGTAACAGGGATCTCAAAGCAGACTGGTTCTACTTCTGCTGCCAGAAGGTGAATTACCCCATGCTGTGCATCAGGCTGAGAGACCTAAGGGAACTCCTTTAAAATGAGCTTGGATTGCTCTATACAGTGCTGCAGCTTACAGCATAAATACAGAAAATACGTCGTCTACCTGCATTTTTTCTCCCTAAGTAACTGAAAATTATTTTACTAATGCTCACATGTTTTAAAGTGCATCTGTTCTGTTTTGTTTGCTCATGTCATGTTCTTTTTTTTTTTTCTAAGAAGTTTACTAGAAGGAAAATAATTGCAAGTGCATAATTTTAAAAAAAAGATTGGGGAATACCTGTCAGCAGAGGAAACCTGGTTAAGGAGTATGTATAAGGGCTGGAAAAGAGTAACACTATGTAGGATCTTTGCACCCACTGGTACAACAGTGTATATGAAAAGCTTATTTATGTCACGAGGGATTCGGAGAATTTCTTCTGAAAGCAAATGGATAGCCTAAAGCATGTCTGGCATCACCTTCAACAGGGACAAGTGAATATTCATGTGCATCAGGCTGTACATTACACAAGCCATATCTGCTGGTGTTGCTAGTCTTCCCACTCTCTTCTTAATCTGGTTTCTCTCTTCTGTCTTCTGTATTGTCCCAGTCAATTACTACAGCTCACTGTCAAGACAGTATGTGCTGTGATAATATCTACAGCCTTTGATACTTTCTCCCAAGGTTCTGCAGTGCTTACTCTTGTTCTTGCTCATCAGTAAGAAGTGTTTCTAGGATTTTTCCTCTAGCCACTAAGTCATCTGCTGCTTTATTTTATGCTCTTTTGTCTTTGGATTTTTTTGCCTTTGAGTGAGTTAAGTTCTGGATCTGTATTGGAGGTGTGCTGCCTGTGGAGTGTGGGGAACAGTACTGGCCTCAAAGGGTTTGCTGGCAAATAAATAAAACAAGAGCAGAGGTTTGACACGTGTGATCCCTCAAGGGTCAGAGATCAAGACCAGGGTACCAAGTTAAGTCCCACAGAAGCTCTCCTGTGTCCTGAATTAACATTTGGCCCCTAAGCATTACCAGATTTAGTTTTGACATGCCTTCTTTCATAAATCCACTTAAAATATGTATTTTTTCCAGACTAAAAGTTGCATATTAGAGTCCATCTTGTTGCTTTAATTGATGTTCTCTCCACAGCTAAAAATAAAATTTATCCTTTTAACAGCCTCTAGGTACTTCACTCAGAATCATGTAGGAAGAATTTTGATTATTCCCTGGCTGTAAAAGCATTTCCACTTGGGCTTCTCTCAGAATCTGTGGTGAAGTTTTTAGGTACGCAGTGTTTTACTTATTTTTTTTTGTTACTAACCTAATTTGTCCTAGTTCTTATTATCTCTTAAAAAAAAATAAAACTCAGTTTCCTTGACATCAGTTCCTCATCTCCCCATGTGATCAGGAAAGTAAGCAAATAATTTACATATTCTGTTATCACTGCCTCTGTTATTGCCAACTTGCCTCTACTTTCCCTGAGTCGCTATTGACTCTTTTCAGTTGACATTTTTTACCTTATGTACTGGGAATGACATCTTATTATCTCTCAATGGGTTCAGTGCAATCTTCATTCTGCTCTTTGCTTCAGTTTTAACTGTAATGCTTTCCTCTCTACTTTTTGGGGAATGCTCCCATCTGCCTCCTCTCTGGGATCTGGCATGTTATTAATCCCTAAGGCACAGGGGTTGTTATTTGTTTTGTTGTTTGTATATTTTTTGTTTGTTGTTTGTTTCTACATTTGATGTCAGTTACTTTTTGCATTTCCTTATTCCTCCAACTTGGCCGTGGTCTACCCTCAACTACCACCATTAGTCAACTACCATTCATCACCATTTAGCAGTGGAAAAGTGAATGGCAAACACAATACTGCACCAGAACTTGCCTTACTCTTGAAAATGTGCCTTTCTCGGCTTCCCCATCCTTTCTGAACAAAGGCCCCTCTTGGTATTGAAGAGCTGTTTCTTGCAAACCAAATTAGACTGGGCCCACCATGACTTGGACTGTCCTTGCTTTCATGTCTAACAGTGCTGGCTGTGCTTCTGGAAAGAGTCACATTCCCTTCCTACAATGGTTTGTAATGCCCTCTTCTCAGGCAATATCTAAAGAAGGTTTTTTCACCAGACATCTAGCTCTACTTACATGTCCCCTCTTTTTCTTATTTGTGACAAAACCTATACTCAGGGAAGCAATTTGGTGTCATCAGCTGGTTGTGGTTTGTAGTAGGTCCAAAATTTTTAAAGAACTGTTTCTTGAAGCTGGATGCCCTATCTATCCTCTCTAAATATCTGAGTCTGTTTATCTGTTATAATATCTTGTTGCCAGTGAAATCTCTGCACTCTTTGTTGTCTGCCTTTCCATAGTGAATTGTTTTTGTCCTACTGTGGTTAATTTGAAGCACAGTAAGAGAATTCAAATCTTTCAAATCTAAATCTGTAGAGGACCAGTGGCCTGTAAAGCTCCTTAGCTTGCTGAAAGTTTGGCATAAGTTTGGAAAATATCACAAAAGGTAATGATGTGGGAAAGGAAAACAACTATAGTCACATTTGCAAATGATTCTAAGTATATGGGGGGTAGGGGGGAAAGAAACCAAACTAATTAAATTAAAATGAACTGGATGACATGAAAACAGGTTCTGACTGTGAGGTCTTTCTTTTGAAAAAAAGGCTCCAGTGAAGGACCAGAAGTGTTTGAAAGCATGTCTGGACACTGAAGCAGCGGCTGTACAGCCTGGTTGCAGGAGCTGTAGCAGCTGGTTACACATTCGGAGCTAAATTGTTCCCTGCCACCCACGCTCAAACAGCCCTTCCCAGCTCCTTTGGGGATTTATTTCACCCAATTACCACAACTTCTGTGCAAAGCTAGCCTTTGAGACAGAGTCATAGAGAGGGGAGCAAATGCCTTCCCTTAAGTCCTTGAAGTGCATCAAGACTGATAGCTCTGCCAGACATCATAGTCTCGGACCTGATTAGATCCTGCCTTGCTTTATCATCTTGTTTTCTGTGACATTTTCCTTTGGAGGAAAAAGAAATCAAACAGCTGCTTTTCTATCAATTCTCATTTGGGAAAGGTGGTGCTGGATACAGATATTTTCAGAATTAAGTCCAGAAGATCCGCGTTCTGCTTTCAATTCCCACCTCTGCTATTCATCGCTTCTGAACTGAAGCAAATTACACATTCTGCTTTTTTTTTCCCCCTCAGCATTTTCAGCTGGATTTCTGATATTATCTTTCTTCTGCTTTCTTTTTTATCTATTTAGATGCTCTCTTGAACAGTGTGCCATCAGTCCCATTTTGCAATGAGAGAGATGAAGCACTGATACCCCAAAGTCATGGCTTTTAAAGTGGTTTTATTCCTAATACAACTGAGAGGTGTTTTCATAAAGTGTCAAGTCACCCAGTTTCTCTTGTAGTCACAGGGGAACATGCTGAAGGTCACACGCACTGATCTGAGAAGTGAGGAAGGTGTCTCTCAACAGCCATTCACTGGGACGTGAGATGGTGTGCTCCCTTCCACTAGAAGCAGAATAGGTGTTGAGTAACTTCTTCTAATGGGAGCTGAAAAATGATACTGTGTGAATTGGGTAGAAAGATGTATTCCCCAAGTCTAATACTCAATTCAAAACTACCTTGAAGGCAGCATGACAGTTTGATAGCAGAACTGAATCTTTAACAAGTTTCTTCTCTGACTTCATAAAGCCTGATGTGGTTTAATACTTCTTATCATCTGTGATTAAAACACAAGATACCTTTGGATGAAATTAACATTCAAACTAAGGTGGTCATTTTTGGACTCGGGAGAAACAAAAGCAAGGAAGAATTGAGGTGCATGTTTAGTTTTTTGGGTTTTGGTTGTTTGTTTTTTCATTACAGGTATAAAATAATATATTAAACAAATTCTTCTTAGAACGATACTTTTTTTCCAGTGCATCCTCTCTCTCCAGTTTTGGTTAGCATCGTCCCACATTAATTGCCACATTAATTCTTATGATTCTTACATTTGCTGTTCATGCTGTTGTTATTGATTATCATAATTATTTGAAATAAGATGAAGACAACATACTGACCTGCTAGATTTGAAACTATTTTCTTATCTCTTTCATTCTTTTAAATTCTAGAGTTTGTAGAAAGGACCTGTGTTTATGTAAAAAAAAAAATTTACCAGCAAATATCTGGGCAATGGGGTCATTCCCAGAATACTGCTTCTTGAAATGCTAATCAGCCATTTTGAAAGCTCTCTGGGAGAAGAAATAATACCCAGTGACTTAAGTAATCAGTCATACAGCATTAATTGTAAATAAATAACAGAGAACACGCTACACCATCATAGTGTTTGTAACACTCCATGAGTGGTCTGTATGTCAAAACATCTGACCCCAGGCTCCTTCGCATAACAAAGATATTTCTAGAGGTTTGACAGCCATTTCTAAGGTAGCACAGGAGTCGGAGTAGTGGCTAACTCTGTTCATTAAGTATTTCATTTAGTATTTCACTCCTGCTGGCATTCCCAAGCGATAGCTGGACAGCATGCTATTGTGGCTCTGCACACTCTTAACTGCCAGTGCACCAGTAGATTTACATAAATCAGTGGGATATGTTCTTGGGCATCTTCATGAGACTGAGAATTTGGGAGCTGCCAGCATCATTCCTATTCAGATTCTGCAGTGGTATTTTGATCACACTTTGAAAGATTTAGGTGCCACGGTGGGATTTCCCAGTGCTTCTGACAACCTCAGTAGATTGACAACTGTGCCTTTGGCTTACTGAACAGAGATTTGGCTTTGAAGACACTTATTTGTTAGAATCAGTTTCCTACTACATTTTGACGCAAGGATATAAGATGAAAGGCAACCTTGAAAAATTTCCTTCCAAATCAATGATGTTACATCCTCTTAAACCAGACCCAAAGATAAGTCACAATGCCTTATGTGCCACATATTACGCTTAGCAGCCAGGTACTTAGTGTATCAGTGCAATTGTGGGTCGGAATAATTTCTCATGGATACAAACAGAGGGTTTTTTTAAAAAGGTTTGCTGCTTGCAATATGTTCAGTAGCTTATATTATATTCATAAGCTGCCATTTTCATTAGAGTACCTGGTCTGCAAGCTTTTTCATTATGCTTAATGGAGAAATATGACAGAAGGAGGGAGAATAATAAAGCTAACACATTTTCAATAAGTTTTGTAATTAAATTCTCCTCTATCCCTGTCTTTGTGATGAGGAAATTTTGCTGAAATAATTTTGCTCCCAATTAAATATTAGAATATGTGCTACTTTTTTCATTATAACTTTCTTTCTTATACATCAAAAAGATGAAGATTATATGTTTTTGGATGGAAAAGGAAATCCCCTTTGGAAGTCCGGTCCTTTGCTCTTTTAATTCAATTAAACTTTGACTCCTAGGGTGTGCACAGCATCCTGACTGTTGCTGATGTGCCACAAGGTGCAGTGCCAATCTGTGTGATGTCAAATTAATACCTTTTAGCCGTTCATGCTTTGCAGGACCAGCAGTTTCAGACTAACACGTATTTGTCAGTCTAATGCTAACTCTGATGGTAGCAGGGATAATTTGGGCTGATCAGTAGTTCTTTTGATAACTCTTGATGGATGTTAGTCCAGTGCTTTATAGCTAGAATTTCTGGAGGAAATTAACATATTAGGTGGGAAAGAAGAATGTAAGTGTGTATGAACATGAGAAAAAGGGAAAGTACTCGTTTATACGAACCAAGGTGGCCAAGGAGGTCAACAGTATCCTAGCTTGTATCAGGAATAGTGTGGCCAGCAGGACTGTGCAAGTAATTGTCCCCCTGTACTCAGCACTGGTGAGGCCACACCTCGAGTATTGTGTTCAGTTCTGGGCCACACACTACAAGAAGGACGTTGAGGTGCTGGAGCGTGTCCAAAGAAGGACAATGAAGCTGGTGAAGTGTCTAGAGCACAGGTCTTATGAGGAACGGCTGAGAGAGCTGAGGATGTTTAGTCTGGAGAAAAGGAGGCTGAGGGTAGACCTTATCGCTCTCTACAACTACCTGGAAGGAAGATGAAGTGAGGTGGGTGTTGATCTCTTCTCCCAAGTAACAAGTGATAGAACCAGGGGAATGGCCTCAAGTTGTGCCAGGAGAGTTTTAGATTGGATATTAGGAAAAATTTCTTCACTGAGAGGGTTGTCAGGCCCTGGAACAGGCTGCCCAGGGAAGTGTTTGAGTCACCATCCCTGAAGGTGTTTAAAAGACATGTAGATGTGGCTTTTAGGGGCATGGTTTAGTGGTGGACTTGGCAGTACTGGGTTAAGGGTTGGACTGGGTGATCGTACAGGGCTTTTCCAACCAAAGCAATTTTATGATTCTATGATTCTGTATTTTGTAAGCATGTAAGGAAAAAAGGGTTAATTATTCTGTTCATCACTCTAAGATGATTGTCTTTCAGTCTGGTTCCTAATCCACCTTTAACAAACACAGCTGGTAGAAGCAGACGGGATAGGTAGATCTCATTTGTATAAATACATCTGTGCATAAATAATTGGTTTCACTTTTCCACTCTAATTCTCATTAGTTCTGTAAGAATAATGGCCATTTCAAGTGTTTCATTAGTAGCTGTGTCACTCTGCTACCAGTCACCCAGCTGCTGATATTGAGTGCTTACCTCATTATGGACATCTGCAGAAAAGCAGAGTGCACATTTGCAGCAGAGTCCACAAAAGGGGGAATTGCAGAGCTTGTGATTTTGTGACTTTCTCAGCATCTTCTACACAAGCCCCACAGAGCAGCCTGTCCACCCAAGCAGAAGGAGAAAACCTCCATCAGCATCTTCTTGAACATAGCTTGTGGAGAAAGCAGTGATAACGCTGTGCAGATTTTTGAAAGGTGACACACTCAATACACCAAAACTGCAATTTTTAAAGGCATTTCATGAAATGTAATAATATTTTCTATTAGGCAGCCTAAGTGAGCAAATGACTCTTGGTTATACACTGACAGATAGAGTAAATGTTGTTGGTGAATTTATTTATGGAGATTACTTACAGCTTTCAGATATGCTGCTTTAATGTGAAAGATCTCAGAAAATCCCACTGACACCACCCTTCGAATCAAACTCATTATAGTCCTGCAGTTGGTTGAATGACAGCCTATGCTTTAAAATGTTTAGCATTGCACCACAAAGGAGCAAAGATTTTATAAGTATTCTGTTAAGTGCCTGCAAAGCATGTGATGAAGGTGGATAGAACAGTTTGGTACAGAAGAAACTGCTTTTAGGAGCCATCTGTGTTTTTACTGATGAGAATGAATTTTAACTAATGAAAACTTCAGTGATAAACGTTGTGCATATTGAAGCAACTACACAATGTGATTAGATTTTATGTAGTAACTTAAGAAAGAGAGGTGGAAAATCCTGCAAGAAACATCTGCCTTATTTTGAGTTGCAGTTGAGTGGTGATGTTTGACTGGTTTTGTATTTTTTTATCCCCAGTTCTGAATTGATATATCCTGTTATGAGATTTCAGAGAAATTTTGCAGACTTTATTAAAACAGCAAATGTGCTTGAGGACATGGAGTGGTCATATCATTTCCAGAAGTGAAGTGATCTCTGTCAGTTAAAGTCAGAGTTAGAAATAGTGTCCCCAAAATCTAAAGACCCATATGTTTTTGGGTTTTGTACAATGCAACTTACCAGAGCTTGTTAAACAATAATAATAATAATAATAATAATAATAATAATAATAATAATAATAATAATAATAATAATAATTAATAATAATAAATATGGACTACGGAAATTCTAATGGTGATTTGTGATGTCTCTGTATATCAATAACTCTTCTGAGATGCTTGAAGGAAAAAATGTTATCAGAAACAATTTGAGTTACATACTCTTTCTGTGAAGGGGATGATGTTTTGATGGAATAGTCCGAGTGTTGGGGATTCTATTTTTTCAAATAGATTTGTCTTCCCTTTCCTGGAAACACATAGTTTGTGGAAATATCTCTCAGGTGCTGGACAACTAGTCTCCAGACCTTGGCAACCTCCACAGGTGGGATCTCAGTGGTGTTAGGTTCTTCTAGTTATCTATAGCTATGAACTACTCGGCTAGAAATGAGACTTCCGCAGTAAATGAATTTCTGCCTGATGTGGGCATTGAAAATGACACCTGTACACCCCAGCCTGCAACCACTAAATTCTCTACGGTAACTGTAAAGGGAGTGTAGATACAGATGTACAGATATTAGTGTTAGACAAGAATCCCACCTTACCTCCTTACCCCCCAGCATGGAGGTCCTCTGGCTGTCCTTTATCTTCCTGGAAATGAAAAAGCAGATTCTTTAATTCCTTTTTTGACCTCAATGTCATTTTATAGGAGACATTGACTCAAAGCTATTTCCCCTCACCACATTTTTTAACCTCGTCTAAGATGGCAGGACACTGTAGAAAAAGTAGCAAAAGTCCCCGTAACTCATTTCCGCTTGTACATGCCATGTTATTGTGTTTTCTGGTGGTGTGACCCTGATACACTTTTTTCTGGTCTAGGTGACCTTCTGTAATCTATTTCTTTGCAGAAAAAAAAAACCCCAACCAGTCTGTTAGGTGTGTTTCTAGATAACCGCTGCTTATCTGAACGTGAAGCAGAAACGGGCAAAATAAATGCAATTTTCAAACTTGATCAGGTGCAAAATGCTGGATGTTTAAAAACTGGGAGATTAAAAATAAGTATTAAGGACTCTTAATTTTTTCCCCTGAGCTTTTGAGCATTTGACTTTTCCTAATTTTTCCTTTGAGGAAACGTTAGAAGCTTTTTCTTTTTTCTCTTTTCTCTTTTCTCTTTTCTCTTTTCTCTTTTCTCTTTTCTCTTTTCTCTTTTTTCTCTTTTCTCTTTTTTCTCTTTTCTCTTTTCTCCTTTTTTCTTTTCTCTTTTCTCTTTTCTCTTTTCTCCTTTTTTCTTTTTTCTTCTTTTTTCTTTTTTCTTCTTTCTTTTCCCAACTGAGTGTCAAGATTCTCTTGAAATATTGCAAGTCTAAGAGATGGCATCTAGAAGAGGTATCAGATGATCAGATGTTGCTGAGAGAGCTACATGAGGGTGCTGGTTTATTCCATTTCACAGCAGCTCTCCGGGACCCAAGCCTCTTTCCTCATGGCTCTGTCGCATTTCACGTCCTCTGAGGTGCTGACCACTATCATAGTGGCCAGGAGCTACATCCATGTTCATGGCAACTGTGTATCCGGAGTGTCTTAATTATCAGTATGCCAGGGTATATGTAATTGGTATGGCAAATTCTCAGTAATAATAGGACCCTTTTAATGCACTGACACTATCGTAGTCTTTCTGCTATTTGAATTAGCCTGCAGCTGCTGTCTTCTGCCATGCTGAGTTGATGTGATCCTTCACAGGGGAACTTTTTGGAAAGAAGAAAAAGAGAAATCAAGCTAGAAGAGGGAGGAAGGCTGTCAGAAGTAGCTTTTATTTTCCTTCTTTCCTTGTCTCTAAATGACAGGGGAAGATGTGTGGAGAGAAAAAAAAAATAAAATCAGTAAGTTAAATGAAAGTGAATGTGCTTGCATAGGGACTTGGTCACTGATATCTAAACCCCAGCACTTCAATACTTTAGACTTACAGGTTTGAGTAAACACAATTACCTCAACAAGGTTTATGAATTATTAGTATTTTGCAGGGAGATTGCACGCATCATTAAAGATTAAAGGTTATTTACAGCGCTCAGCTAAGTGCACCCTTAGAGTCCAAGAATGTGAGCTTTTGGTGCGTTTGGGACAGACAGCAGTATTCAAACGTGGATCAGCGCACGATTGCTGAGAAATTATGCCTCTCACAGAGAGACACTTAGAGTTTCATGTTAATCAGCTCTGAAATAATTTTGAATACTTCTATCATCTGGCTTATTCTTCAAACAGAAAGAAATACAAAAAAGCTTCTGTTATACAATTTTATTAAATTGTTCTTCAGAGACTGAATATATCCACAAGCCCACTTCTGTTAAACTAGATATTTGAAGGAACCTGAACCTGTACAGCTAATTTTAAATGGCACACAGAACTCTCTCCAAACTTCGTTTTAAACAAAAGGCATTTACATTTCTAGCATCCATTATATTACTGTTTCTCCTGCTGATCACTTAACAGTGATATTTCCCCCAGTAAAACATTCAACAGATAGGCTTTTTAATTGGCCAATTCCCTTTGATAACTATTAAAAAAAATAATAAAATATTCCGTTTTTGTGTAAGTAATGCTTCACAGCTCCCATACTTACTGAAATGTTTAAACCCTTCTTCTACACCCTTCTACATTACAGCTGGAGCTGCCTCAGATGCTGAAGGCAGCTTACAAAGGCAGCCCATGTGGCAGCGTAGGCTGGAGTGTGTAGGGCTGACTGGTCCCACTTCAACTGATGAATAATTAAGATTATAGATCCTGGCTCTATGAGGGAGGTATAGAGCATTCTTGATTTCTCACTTGTTACTGGCACTCACAATGTTTAACATTTCATAGCATCGAGCTCCCAGGAAAAGCAGGGGGAGCTGCACCTAACCATGCTGTTCTGATAAGCCACATTTTCATACACCTAAATAGTATCAGTGTCTTGTGGCTGACTGAATTTCACCTAATTTCCATCATTATACTTGTTGACTTGCTCACTGCAGTAATTCTGTTGTAGAAATATTTTACAGGATGGCAGGGAAATTTATGAGATGGCAAAGAAAGAGAATTATCTTCTTTTAATATGTTGTTATACAAATATGATTCACTAGGATTTGAATTTAAAGGGATTTTTGATAATACTTTTTCTAATTCTGCCTTTATTAATGGCTAAGTTCTCTGTTGTTATAAGTTGTCTTTGGGGAAGACAATGAAGTACTATCAGTTCTGATAGAAGAAACTGCCTTTAATAATTCAGGGGTAGAATGAAGAATAAGAATAGGGAAAATTACGCTCTATAGAGTAACACCAGAGCAAGGCTACTACAGTTTTTCAAGCTTTTGAAGCTTTTTGTACTGAATTTTAAGAAAAAGTATGTGGCTGGGGAGACCTCCTTACCCATGTATTAGGATGTTTTGAACCGAAAGCATTGCATTGTAAAACCTTGTCTTTATTTTGTGACTTGGGTTTCTAAGTCAGAAATAATTGATGTGGATACTAAGTTGTGAAAACCAAAAGGCCCCACGACCTAATTTTTGGAGCTCACACTATACACTGGCTGAGGTTTTGTGTCTAGAGCTTTAGGGCAGTACCTTGACATTTTCAAAGAGGTATCATTTCTGTGAATACATTTTTCCTATGTGAACTCAGCATCTATAAGCAGCTATGTGTGCAGGCCATTTAGCTAGCTGTTGAACGATGTATCTTCTTTGTACCAAATAACTGTGCTTATAATTAGCAGGGGTAAATTTAGGTTCCCTTTGAAAAATGTGTTCTTCAGTATCAAAGCAATGCAACAAATGGATCCTTTTTTTGTTGTTGCCGAAATGAGCCTGGATCTGCTGCTTAACTTGCATATATAATAATGTAAGTTATATATAATATATATAATATATTATATATAATATAATATATAATAATGTAAGTTTCTTCCACGGGATCCGAAGGTCCTAAAGCATGTTATGTACTTCATTTGTATATTTTGCATCAAACAGATGTGACATATGCCAATTTGCTGCAATGCTACATGAAAGGAAGGACAGGAAGCAAAGGAACCTTTCCAAAGTGAAATCATACAAAGTGTATCCCAATGGGCAGCAGAGGGAGGAAATAGTCAAGTCAGAGGCAAAGCAGAAACCTGGACAGTTCTATTTCAGACAGATTGACAAGGGATCTTAACTACCACAAGAGTACAGGATCTTGATTTTTCTGTCTCATCTGCAAAACAATACCCCTAGCACCAGTGCCTGCACTAGAAGGATTTTTTGGGTTTTTTTAGTGTTCACTGGCCTAAGACCAGACTGCTTGTATTTTCATAAGGAACAAAACCTTAATTTCTAGACATGGGAAATACTAAATCCTAAAAGTTTTGTAGCAGAGTGTTTAGAAAGGCCTAATATAATTAGAATTACATTCTTAAGGCCTAATATTTTTAGGTTACCAGAGCTAGAAAATAATTAGCTGTTTGTTTGTTGTTTTTTTGTTTTTTTTTAAATGGTGATTGAATTTAACTTTACTTTTTAATAGATCTGAAGTTTCCCCAGATGTTAAGCCTTCAAGGTGGCCTTGTTTTTAAGCTAAATATGCTAGTTTTGACTTTGAGCTGGACCAAATACAACAAGTCCCAGAATCTGGACCACTCAAGATTACAGTATCATTTTCCTGGTAATTTTATTTAAAGGTTTATGCCCTGCTTGGGGGAAGGATGCCACATACTTATTTGTAACCATCTCTATTTTTGTAGTATCTTGGGATGTGCTGCAGATATGCCATGCAAGTGATTCTGTTCCACCCCTGCCTACCTTCAATGATTTGACAAGGTCAAAGCATTTGATGGCTTTGATTGTTGGAAAAAACACTGTGTGAGATAGCTTAGGAATTGAGGGGAATAATTTGTTCAAATATAGAACGTATAAGAGAAAAAAACCCTAGGGAAGCATAAATAGAGTTCCAAGGTCACTTGTAAGTATGTGAAGACATATTTAGAAGAGAAAACTGTTCATCATCTAATATCATGGGCCAAATTTTCAGCTGGTGTCTTTGCAGTAAGGTTTGCATAAGTTATCAGGAGAAAAGGTCTATTACACAACTTTTACACTTCTTTTCCTCTGGTTGGTGTTAGGAAGGTCTGGTCCGTGCTCTTCAGGCTGGTCCATCTGTTTCAAAGGAATTATGGAAAAATAGTAATATATACACAACAACATTAATATAGGAAGCTATGGAGATTGTATTTTCCCTAACAGTGGTGCTCTCTTTTAGGTAAATGGTGGTACCATTTGTCTTCCTGAGCACAGCCAGTGCCTTTTCACTGCAACAGCTATTTTCTGCTCTTGCCTGGCTGAACCTCAGTGCTTGACAGGACCTCTACCTGCACAACCTTACCCCCTGCTTTCTAATTTCAGCCCCTGCGTACAAAGTAATTTCATCCAAGTGATCTTCTGTCACATTCAGTTGACTTGATTGTCAACTCCTAAATACATTTGCCACTTCAGATTGACACTGCCTTTAAGTCAGCTAACTTCAAAGCCAACTTAAATTTGCTTTTCAGTGTTAGCCATGTCATTCTGCATCTCAGACCTGAGATGGGACTACTTACAGCCAGAGGCTCTGTCTGTATGAGTGGTTCGTCCCTTTATGCATGGTCATGGTAAGCCATTTCCTTACTCCTCTCCAAATTAATGCTGATTGCATTACACTGATATTCTCACAAAACAAACAAAAAAAAATGGTTGTATGATGCTGATGTGCTTTAGTTGGCTAGAAAGCCTTATTTGGGACTCCTGTATTTTTTTTCCTCCTGAACTCTGCACTTATGTTTTACATCTTCTGGGAGCATATTTCAATGTGTGTTGTTTTCCCAGCAACAGGGATGGACACTACATTTTCACAGAATCACAGAATAGCCTAAGTTGGAAGGGAGCTTAAAGGTCAACTAGTCCAACCCCTTGCCATGCACAAGGACACCGTCCACTAGACGAGGTTACTCAGGGCCCCATCCAACCTGGCTTTGAATGTTTTCAGGAAAGGGGCATCCACTACTTCCCTAGGCAACATCTTCCAGTGTTTCATCACCCTCATGATGAAAAACTTCTTCCTTATATCTAGCCTAAATCTACCCTCCTTCAGTTTAAAACCATTACCCCTTGTCCTATCACTACAGGCTCTGCTAAAAAGGCTGTCCCCATCTTTCTTATGGGCCCCCTTCAGGTATCAAAAAGCAGCAATGAGGTCACTTCAGAGCCTTCCCTTCTCCAGGCTGAACAGCCCCAACTCTCTCAGCCTTTCCTCACAGGACAGGTGTTCCTCTGATCATTTCTGTGGCCCTTCTCTGGACTCGTTCCAACAGGTCTATGTCCTTCCTGTGCTGAGGGCTCCGAGCTGGACACAGTTCTCCAGGAGGGGTCTTACCAGAGCAGAGTAGAGGGGCAGGATCACCTCCCTTGACCTGCTGGTCACAGTTCTTTTGATGCAGCCCAGGATACAGTTGACCTTCTGGGCTGCGAGGGCACATTGCCAGCTCATGGCCAGCCTTTCATCTACCAGTACCCCCAAGTCCTTCTCAGCAGGACTTCTTTCAATACCTTGATCCCCCAGCTGGTATTGATACCGAGAGTTGCTCTGACCTTGAACTTCTCCTTGTTGAACCTCATGAGGTTCCCCTGGACCCACTTCTGGAGCTTGTCCAGGTCCTTCTGGATGGCATCCTGTCCTTCCATTGTGTCAAGCACAGCTTGGTGCCATCTTCAAACCTGTTGAGGGTGCACTTGAGCCCACTGTCTATGTTGTTGATGAAGACATTAAACAGTACTGACCCCAATACAGACCTCTGTGGGACACCACTTGTAACTGGTGCCCCTGGAGATATTGAGTCTTTGACCTCTGTCTTCTGGATGCCACTGTCTAACAAATTCCTGACCCACTGAACAGTACAGCCATCAAATCCTTATCTCTCTAGTTTAGAGAAGGATGTCGTGGGGGACTGTGTCAAAGGCCTTACAGAAGTCCAGATAGATGACATCTGTAGCTCTCCCTTTGTCCACTGATATAGTAACTCCATTGTAGAAGGCCACTAGGTTGGTCAGGCAGGACTTGCCCTGAGTGAAGCTGTGCTGACTGACTTGAATCACCTCCCTGTCCTCCTTGTGTCTTACCATATCTTCTAGGAGGATCTGTTCCATGATCTTTCCAAGCACGGAGGTGAGGCTGACAGGTCAGTTCCTGGGGTTCTTCTTTCTCCCCTTTTAAAAAATGGGAGTAATGTTCCCCTTTTTCCAGTCACTAGGGACTTCACCTGACCACCATGACTTTTCAAATACCCTGGCAAGTGGGTTGTCTGCTACATCAGCCAATGTCCTCAAGACTCAGAGATGCATCTCATCAGGTCCCATAGACTTATGTGTGTCCAGGTTCCTCAAGAGGTCCTGAACCTAATCTTCTCCTATAGTGGGAGGGACTTTGCACCCCCAGTCTCCATCATGCAGTCCTTCCACTTGAGAAGTGCCTGAAGAGGGATTTCCAGTGAAGACCAAGGCAAAAAAAGTTGTTGGGCACCTCAGCCTTTTCCTGGTCCATTGTTCCAACTTTGCCAGCCTAGCTTGTCAGGTGGGGCATGCTTTCCCTAAACTTCCTTTTCTGGCTGACACATCTGTAAAAGCCCTTCTTGTTATTCTATACATCCCCTGCCAGGTCCAGCTCTAACTGTGCCTTGGCCTTCCTAATTTCATCCCTATACAACCAGGTAGTGTCCCCGTACTCCTTCCAGTTTGCCTGTCACTGGTTCCACTGCCTGTGCATTTCCTTCTTGCCCTGTAGTCTGGCCAGCAGGTCCTGACTCAGCCATGCTGGTCTCTTGCCCTCCTTGCCCGATTTCCTGTGCCCAGGGATCGTGAGCTCTTGTGCTCTATGGAAAGCACCCTTAAAGATCTGCCAGGTCTGTTCTGCCCCCTTATTCCTGAGAGCAGTTTCCCAGGGGGTCCTGTTGAATAATTCCTTGAAGACCTGGAAGTCTGCTTTCTTAAAATTCAGGGTCCTGACTTTACTTCTGGCCTGACCCACACCCCTCAGGACCATGAACTCCACCAGCACATGGACACTGCAGCCCAGGCTGCCTCCTACCTTGACATCACCAATTAGCTCAGTTGTATTGGCCCAGATTCCTTTACCAACCATCCTAGTGCCCTAAATTCTCTTTTGAAAACCCATTTTGTATTTCTTTCTTCTAAGGTATTAAAATTTCTATGTACTCCTCTGATTCCAGGAGCTGAGGCTTTGAGCAATGTGCCCGACCTCTGCATCCTGTGTTAAAATGTTTCCTAATTTCAGTGCAAGTTTTAGGAATGCATGCAGACAAATAACCTTGTGGCCTCCTCAGTCCCCTTCATCCCTTTGACTCTGGAAATGATGTCTTTATGATTTATGTATTTTATTTATAAATCTCTTTCCCTCTCTTCTACAAAGGCTGCACTAAAACACGTATCTTTAAAAAGAAATCAAGTACATCCAGCACACTTGGATGAAAGAGTACTTGCTTTCACTAGAATAGGAAAATTTCTGCATTAAAAGTTTGCCCATTTTTCTAGTGGCCGTAATAAGCTGCAGGAAGTGCCACCACCTGGAGAGCCAAGACAGGAAAAAGGAAAGGGAATTGAGTAGCTGAGCCCTACAGTAAGAAGCACTAACACAAAGTCTGAGTTTGCCGAGAAGAGCCCTATGAAGAAAGAACAGCAATTGTCTATTGAGAAACCTAAAGAAAGAATAAAAGGCTATTGCAAACCCACAGTGTTTGGAGGGCTGAGGAAATGACAAACTGGATTAAGCTTATCTATGGTCTATGGCCCTCAGGAAATAATCTTCAATTTGTTTGCTTTGGGGTTGGGCAACAGCCCTGATGCTGTCTCACTTCACAAAAGTGCTGTGTAGTCCAGCAAGAAGGTTTTCTCCAACTTCACCAGATGTATGATAAAAAAAATGCTCCTGCTCAGTTCAGAGAAGCACTGAGAGGACCACCCTGGCCAGACAGGTGTGAAGTGCTTGGTCCAGGTTGGACACCTGATGAGCTGGCCACTTGTGTAGGATCCAAGGTAGCAATGTGGACCACTGTGATAAAATCAGGGAAGCTCTAATTTTTGAAAGGAAGACAATTTTGTTTTGTTGCCATTTACAAGGTATGAGTGTCCCTGAAGCCTGAAGAAATAAAGCTGAGGAAGATAATTCTTGGACCTCCATTGAGCATTTGGTGTCACTTGTCCAACAGACAATACCTGCAGGTTGTTCTCATTTAGAAGCTGTAAAAGTACTGTTCCCAGATTCTGGCCTGTTCTGGGAAATGTGTTGCTGTGTTTTGCTCCCCACAGTCCCTCTACCAATGACTCTGCTGGGACATGTGTTTTAGTGCTGTTCAGTTACTTGGCCTCAGCCTCCCACACTGGGGCTGATGATATTGAATAGGGTTATGGGGAACAGAAGAGCTTATGAAGTGGTGCTTAACTGTGTAGTAATTTCCTGAATGTCAGTGCTCAAACCTCCAGCAGATTAAATTTGTGCTGAACAACGTACTTCTTGTTTGCGAAGAAAGTCCCTGATCTAACTGCTGTCACTAGAGCTGCGTTGAGCTTGTACATTGGTGACCTTTACTGCCTATGGATGGGAAAAAATAGGACAAAATATGTCTGGAAAATATGTTACATGATAAAACTGATCTGATAAAGCTGTGGTTGAACATAGCTGCCACTGACTCAGACATCCTGGAGGTTATTTTCCTTATGAGATAATATAATCATAGAAATTATAAATGGAGAGAAACTATTTTGTCCTTTCCATGATAACACAGTGCTCCTACATCACTCTTTCCTGGTTCTCTGCACATCTACTAGTATTTAGCCATCGGATATTACTTTGCTAAAATTCATTCTCAACTTTATCTAACCCTTCTGAATAACTATGAGATAAACAACATTTAGCTCTCCAATAGTTTTGGAAAGTTAACTAAATGAATTAGGTGAAACCATCTAGGGGGTTTTTGGGGAAGGGCGTGGAGCAGGGATAGGGTTGGCCAGTAAAGGTCTTTGGATCATATGTAATCTCTTGTATGTAAGTTCTGTCATTGCATTGAAAGCAGACAAACTGTGCAAGAGCCTGTTAAGGAATGGATCCCAGGACAGGATAGCGAGCACCCCTCCAAACTTCTGAGACTGTAAACCTCCTTGAACGGATCCCATATTTCTATTTCTTGTGCTGAGGAAAACCCTGAACTGCTGTTTTGCCAGGTGAGACTTACAGTGCTGGTGCACTCTTTGTGGCACCCTTTTTCTGTGGTCTGACGTGACTGATTCTGAACAACCTTGCTTTGCCTTTTTACCTGAGACCTGGAAGACTTAAAAGAATCTTCTTGAGATCAATCCATCAAGGTAATAAAACCTCAAATTTCTTTTGTCTGTGGAAGATGATGCTCAAAACCTGGCAAGAGTAAGACATCCAGACACTACTGTGTGTGTTGGTGTCATAAAAGTGCCTGGGGAAATTCAATATGGTTATGATTATGGCAAAACCAGAAGACAAACAAAGCATATTAAATTACAGTAACTGAGCTCTAATAGGCATTGTCAGCTCTGGCCCGAAAGGCTTATCGTGAGTTTTCCCAACCATCTCCAGTTAAAAACACTTGTGTTGTTTCATCTATTTACATTCATGGCAATTACTCTTTATTTGTGAGAGAATACCCTCTATATTTCAGAATTTATTCAGTGAATATATGAACTTGTCTGGAGAAGAGTAATCTCTTCCTGGCTTTTATTCTCCCTGACCTTGAAATTGGGTCTTGTTTCCTGTTCCAGAAAAAATATCCTGAAGTGCATCCATGTGCCTAGTGAACCCTAGATGGTATCTAGGCAAGAGAGTAAAAGTGGAGGAAAAATTTTGTGGTTGAAGTATTAGTTCTACCATAAACTACCTAAGTGATTATATGGGTAGGACACTTGAGGTGTGATTTGATTGCCTAGGGCCAGGGTCCTGGTGACACTTGCGATGTCTTTATTAATCTGAGACATTTGGACTCTGATGGCAAATAGGACAAAGGTGGTGGGATTTGGGAGAGGAATCTCTTTCTGGAAGGGTGGTAATTGGAGTCTGGGTGGGGTATCCCATTGTACCTAAAATGTCACAGGATATTTCAGTAAATGAATCCCACCATGTAAGGGTAAAAAAGGGCAATTAACAATGCTCAGAGTACTGGTACCTTGCTGTAGTTCTTGCACTCTTAGCCTCCATAGGGCATTCAAACCCCTGGGCAGGCACCTGGCAGTGCAGGAGGACACACACATTGTCTCAAAATTCACCAATCTATTGCATTTAGCTGGGGAAACAGTGCTGAGCATAGGGATATCTTTTAAATCCTGTTGCACTTGTGTTAAATTCCCAGGGTGCTGGTCAAGCTGAGCCTTAGAAAGACTTGCAGCCTGAAGCCCTTTCCTGGCAGTGCCTGCCAGGGACATTGCTGTTAAAGTGCTATAGTCCTCTCCTTATTACTATCCTTGCAACTCTTTTTTCCCAGAAGGATGCTCCAGGCCCCATCTCCAGGGATGGGAATGCAGAATATGTTTCTGACATCCTCCCTATCCTGCACATGAATCCCTAAATGCCACAACAGCACTGGTAGAAACAACTGCTCTCAAATTCTTCGCCTGGGTGTGTTTGAACACTTGTGTGATTAGACTAGCTGAAATACGACATGTGACTGTTAAACTGAAAATGGGTTTTCACAGCCTGCTGGCCTTCAGAGAGGGTGTGTGGGCCGAATGGATCACTATCAAGGAAGGGATGCAAATGTTTGCAATTATTTTTCCTTGGGAGAATATGGTGTAACAGTGATTAAATTAAATTCAACTTCTTTCTTTGCAAAGGTTTCATTACATCAGCCTGTAGGTTTCTTCTCAGTGCCTTCAGCTGTAGTGTGTTATCTCGCTTTTTGCTTTCTGCCCTAGCAGTGCAGCCTTTCAGATTCTTCTCCCCCAGTATTTTTGCAGGAGAGAATGGCTCCCTGTTTAATAAGGCAGTGTGAACTTTTGTAAAATTTAGACTATTTACCTCTTACCAACAAATTGTCAGTTTCCTTCCATAACTACTTCCACACTAAAATCAAAGGCATATTTTCTTCAAAGATATGATCCTACCCCTTTGTTCTGCTCTCTTTCTCCAGCTTAAGCTGTCTCCCTCTGAACATCTAATATTAAAGGGTTCGCTTCTTTTATCTCAGCTGCAAATGTTTCCAAGTTTTGGGAACCCTGCTTCTCTAAGTCTGTGCTTTCCAATCCCTGGCACAACATTTTCAGTTCCTCTGGGAGAAAATGAGACAACAATGTGGATGTGAATGGCACCAGGCACCTGTGATGATGTCTGCTGCTATTTGATAGTAACAATAGTTTGATAGTAACAATAATCTCTGGGGTTTTTTCAATAAATGCCAGAGATTTGGCACATACAGTTGGGCAGATTGTGCAAGCAAATACTTAAGGCTGCCTTTATAAAGAGTGAGATTCTAGCCCAACCTCTGCCAAGCAGGATCTTTTTCAGCTTCTAAGCCAGCATATTTTGCAAAAGAGGAGATTTTTGCTTGCTCGCTTTTCTGGGATAGGCGTGCAAGAGTAACATCTGGAAAAGATACAGCTGAGTAGAGGTCAGGTAATATCCTAGCTTGGTGATCTGACAGTGGTTTATTTTCTATTCAACCTTTTTGTGTACAGTACAGCCCTAATTTGTTTGGCAGAGCACGCAGTTGTATTTTACTGAAGGCTGGGTGTCAGTAAAGAAGAAGGGGCAAGATAGTGCTAGGGTTGTCATGAGCCACTCCCTAAAGATTAAAAATTTGGAATGAATTTCAGCTGGTTCTGGGGCTCCCCACGGACACTTGTGTTCCAGTTCTGTCACTGAGACCGAAACACCAAGAGAAATGCTAACTTTAATTAAAAAAAAAGATGGACTATGCTCTCCTGCTGCCACCCACCCAAGACTTCATTTTAAAAATGCTTACTTCATAGAGGCAGTAAAAATGTTTGTAGTTTGTAAAAACTGATTATTTGACTTAAGGTAAAAGGTCCATGAGGTAAATTCTGCAAAAAAGATGATCTGATCAGGTTGTTTTACCTAAGTTTTAATGCATTTCTGTGCTTTCACTGAAATTACTAATGGTGTTAGGGTGTTAATGATGATGCAACTGTTGCCTGTTTTTATAGAAAACAGCATATATTACCCATTCTCATTACAATAACATGCTCTTCCCATTTTAAATTTAAAACATGTCCAAGTTAAGAAAAACAAATGCCAAAACTTGTTTTCCTCACTTCTGCATTCTTCAGTTACTCCTGTGACAGATTTGGGATCTGCCTGTGCCAAGCTGAATTCCATTTGGATGGCTGAGCCCCTCTGTCTTTCAGGATTATTCATACTATCCGATAACTGTTCTTTGGTATTTCAGCCTTGCTGTAGATTTAAAACATCTTTCTGCAGCAAGAATTTGATGCCAGTTGGGGTGCAAGAAATGGTTGCACCTGTGCAGCCCAAGGTAGGGTGGCTGTTCCTGACATAGTAGCTGGGAAGGCAATTAGCATCACTTCTTGTAAACCTGAAGGGAAGCAAGAAGGAAGCACCGATTCCTATAGCTCTGTCGCCACAGTACTGCTTCTGTCTGATGTGTTACCAGTCGGAAAAAGCAACTCAGGCAGTCACAGTGCTGTGCTCCTTTGCATGGTGTGTTTTGGCCAGGAATAGCCATCTACAGAAGACGAGTGTATTCTGCCAGGGGGCTGTTGATTTTCTCGTGCTGTCTTCCAGATAGGTGGATGGGGACGGGGTCTGGGAGCCTCCCAGCTGCAAAGGATGTACTTTTTTGGCTTTTAGAACAAGGTGCTTTCCTGACCAAGGAGGTAGCAGATTGTCATGTTGTCAAGTAGAAGAAAGTTGTAAAGTGGGAAGTCAAGGAGGCCTGTTTTTTCTGTGCACACACTCAAGGGAGAGAGAAGACTAAGATTGCTCTGTGGCAAACTGAATCTATAATTTGTTTAAACAAGAACACCTGCAGTGCTCTCCTGCTCGCAGGAGTAAAAGTGGGGGTGGTTATCAAATTATTTTTTTAGACTCTCTTTCTGAAAGGGATTGAGTGGCAATCCAGAAGGCTCTGGTGTGAATCTGCCTGCCCAAATGTGAGGGGAGGGGGGGAAAAAAGAGGGTTGCTAGAAAGCCCAGGGCTCTGGTCTGGGAGTCTATGATGCCCCCACAACCTGGGAAGGGTGACAGGCACGGAGGCTATTTGGATCCATGCAGTCGGAGATAAAGACAGAGAGTTGACACGTGTTAATGCCCCATCTTTACACAGTTAATGTCCTGTGGGAGTCAGGGGTCTCTTCACAGTGAATCAGTGTTTTTGGATAGACAGGAGGGGCTGTTCACAACCGTTTAAAAGTAATGGTGTTGGAAAATCTCTTTTTTATTTCTCTCTCTCTGCCTTGCCTTTCCTATTTCACCTGTTCATCAATTCTTTGTATTTCCTTCTCCTTACACAGTGAAGCAAAACTGACTGCTTTCCTTTTTTTTCTAGCTGGTTTATCTCTGCTTCTCATGAATTAGCACAATACTGCAAAATCTGGACTTCAAATCAAGCAGAGAATGTGCCCTCTAAATGAGAAATTAGATCTGTTTTTCTTTAAGGAAAAAAAAGGAGTGATATTTCAGACCTAAAAAAATGCCTGTAGAAAATTCTCTAGGAGCGTTGCTTTTAGATAGCAATTTCAATCTATAAGAGTGCTCTTCATCCCAGGTGTGGGCTAAGTGGAAAATACAGATGAAAAAAAAGGTACATATTTCTTAAGTTGTAATTTCATTTCCTAATATTTTAATTGGTACTTAAATGAAACTTTGCCAACTGCCTTAGCACCAAATTTTCAAATCACTTTTTAAGTAATGACTTTACCATGAAATATTATTTAGCACGAACTGCCATTATAGAGCAACATCAATTCCATTCTTCCATCAGTTGCTTTTAATACCCACTGCTGCTAACACAGATGGCACCCGTGTGACACAGTAATTTAATACACAGTTTAATAAACAGAAGTTTTCTCACTTGTGGTTTCTTCTGCATATCCAGCTTGAGATCAGACAAAAGAAGACAAGGGCTGTATGGCAAAGCCTCAGCAAGCTTGAAGCTCCACCAGCTTTCAGGCTGTCTTGACTCAGGATGGTACCTGTGGAGCTAACACAAAATCTAGCTCACCTCTACTCTGGAATGCAAAAGTCTCGCAAGCTTGCACAGAGACATCGTCTCTGAGCTGTCAGTGCTTCAGTGCCAGGCTTGGCTGGCTGCTGAGCTTTGTGGTTTGCTGCTCCTGATCAGTTTGCCCTCGAGGACTCTGTCTTTCAACGGAGAGGACAGGAAGAAAAGATATTTGGGAGAAGTGAGCCCTGACGAAGCAGTGGTGACAGCTTAGGGCCAACATGCTTCCTCGCCACTTACTGTCACAGCAGCTGATGGCTAATTAGCAAATACTGTTGGTGGTTCATCTGCTGACTCTTGTTGCTTTTTTACTCACTCTCATAATTTTCTTTTAATATATGCCATTCTTTATCTTTTGTGTGCATATCCCGTTCCAAAATTGAGCTAGATGAGCTGAACTCATCTCCTTGTCTCACCTTGCAAAGCTTCTCCGCAGGGGTAGGAGCAGTGTACAGCTAGCAATAACTTGCTCTGTATCCCTGCCTGTGTAGCATTTTCCATAGGAGGAAAGGTCGCAACCTAAAAATGCTTGCTTCCTAAGCTAGCCATAAGGGGATACTTAAAATATATTCAGCCTCTCTGATACTTATGCAGCACAAAGGAGACTATTTCTTGTTTATTTTATGAATCTCTTGTTTTATTTTAAGAGATGACAGGATGGTGAGTGGTTAGTTCCAGCTCAACAGATTTCTTTGCAAATATGGGCAACCCATAAATTTTCAGATGAGATGAGGTCTGATGATAGCCCTGGAGAACTGGGTGATGTTTTAATGAAGTGGGAAAGGTGAAATGAGTAACACTTAGGAATCGTTAACAAGACTTTCTGTTCTAAAGCTGGGGAGAATACATCAACGAGAGATGAGAGGTGGATCTGAATGTTTTGGTTAACCAGAGGTTGATGTAGCCGATTCTACTAAAAAAAGATCTGGGGAATAGGGAAATACTATAGGGCTGTACTGGTTTTGGCTGGGATAGAGTTAATTTCCATCATAGTAGCTAGTAGGGGGCTATGTTTTTGATTTGTGCTGAACAGTGTTAATAATGGAGAGGTGTTTTCATTGCTGTTGAGCAGTGCTTACACAGAGCCAAGGCCTTTTCTGCTTCTCACACTGCCCCACCAGCAAGCAAGCTGGGGATGCACAAGAAATGGGAAGGGGACACAGCTGGGACAGCTGACCCCAACAGCCCAGAGAGACATCTCATACCATTTGATGTCATTCTAAACAATATAAACTGTGAAGGGGCATTTCCAGGAGAGTGCCATTGCTCGGGGACTTCCAGGGCATCGGTCGGCTGGTAGTGAGCAATTGGGGGATTTTTGTATCACTTGTTTTTATTCGTTTTGTTCTTCATCATTTATTTATTTATTAATTTAAACTTATTACACCGTCTTTATCTTTCTCTTTCTCTCTTTCACCCTTCCAAATCTCTTCCTCATCCCACGGCCAGGGGAGCAGGTGAGCAGCTGTGTGGTACTGAGCTGCCTACCAGGGTCAACCCACAACAACCACCTTGGAGCCTCACTTGACATCAGCTGTTTAGTCCCAGGTGCTCACGTTCCAGAAAGGTGCACTTGAACTGGGACAAGTGCAAAGAAAAGACTATGGTGAACAGGGAACAGGGTTTCTGTCTTCAGCTATCAGAAAACATCGTTTATTTGGCTCAGCCAAAGACAGACTGCAAAAGGTTGTAGCATATACTACCGAGACATGAAAATACACCATGAGCATTGAAAGTGGTGAAGAGCTCTTCACAGACAAGCAGCAAACTCATAGAGCTAATGTCAATTTTCAGGCAGGGCAATTGAACTGTTTTATCGAGTACATGTTAGGTCAGAGTTCATAAACAATGAGGTAGTTTAATAATTTATTTAAGACTGCAGCCTGATCTCCAGCAGATTGAGCAGTCTTTCTAGGAGAGGAGACACAAGCGGAGACAGGGAAATCTCCTTCAGACTTCTATGGTGATGCTGCCCTCAGAGGCTCTGACTTGTGCTTCTTCTGTTTAAATTTGTCTGGTGTGCACAAAGCTTGGGCCAGACACGGCAGATGGGTTCAGCACTTTTTACAAGTCAAGCATTTCTCCAGCACATTATATGAATTTCATCAAGGTTTTTTAACATTTGCAGGTGACTATTAGCGCTTTTGACTACCAGTGGGTAATTAGTTACATTTTGCTATTTGCAGTGCTGAGTCAACAAGTCATACCCAAGTTGGTAGTTATGTTTTCTTCTTGTTGTATTTATACCACTCTGTTTGATCCCCCTGACTGAGCTGTTTCTGATGCTCTTTGGTTTAGGGAATGGCTGTACTTGGGATTCTGCTGCTTGTTTCAGTTTTCTTTACTGTCCACATCTATGGTAAGAAGTAAAAGAGGCTGCTCACCACCTTTCTGTAATTTTAAGATTATTACATGCTGCATGTGGAGGAGTTTTGATTTAAAGGAGTAGCTTGAAACAGTCGAAGGGGTACCACTGGCACAAAATAGACTGCTTAAATTCACAGATGACCTAGTTGCAGAGTAATGTTTTCCAGCTATCCGAGATGGCAGATGAAGTTCAAGGGGATTGGGGGGGAGAAACCCTGCAAATCTCCTAAGCTGGAGTTCTGGAGTTACATAAATTTATGAAAGAGACTTTATAACACAACAGAGAAATTGATGTAAATAGGAAATACACCTTGTGATTCATGTACAGGTATTTCTAAGGGCTTTACAAGGAGACTGGTTTGTTGTTTGCATGATATTGATATTGTACTAATCCAGTGCTTCAGAGCTTCAGCCGGCTGCTTGCTGAGACTAAATAAAAAGGAATTTATTTATCCTTGGGCTATAACTAAACCCAGGAGAAAGCGGTGCTTGTACATCTTGCTCAGTGACTCAGAGTGAAATACATCACCACAGTTGGAGACCCAAAAGAGACTGCAAGGACTACACAAATTCCTTTCTGGCTTCCCATACTCAAATAGAGAGAGTGGTTAGCCTAGGATGTTCTGGGAATTAAATCTTATGCATTCCTACTACTTCAGAGACTTAGGACACTGGTAACATTCTTGAGATCCCCTAATCCTCTTCACATCCATTCCTTATAGATGAGTGTTTTTAATCCTTAACTAAAGATGTAAATTTATTGCCAGGCATTGGTGATGGTTTTGTGGCTTTTGGAGCAGAGACTTACACCAAATGGCCCCAAATAGTTCTTCCCAGTCTCACGTTTGGATGTCCTCAAGCCATGTTTTCCTCTCTTCTCCGTGCTCCCATAGCTGAGCTTACAGCACTCTTTACTATTCTTCCCACAAACACTCACCTCTGTACTTCTCTTTACAAAACCTTTATGAATTACCTACATTGGGTTGTGTGTGAAGAACAGAGAGTCTCTGGATCAGAGTATTTTCTTGGAGGAATACTATCAGTGTTACTGTACTGTACCACTGTGCGAGCTGCTGACTGTGGAGCCATCGTGGTGCTTTGTTTCATAGTGCACTTCAAGCCACTTTGTCTTCACTGGGGAAAGAATATGATGTGCTTCAAACATAAGCTCATTAAAATTTAAAAATGTGGATGAGTTTCAATAACCTATTTTTTCAGTTCCCAAGTTCTGATCTTTTTCAACTGAGTCAAACAATCTGCTGTGCTCATGGCAGTACATCTGCTGGGCTTCTAGTTAGCTCTTCAGCTGAGCTCAGGTACAAGTTTCTCCTTGCAACTGAAACAAACTCCTGCCGGAAAAGGGCTGAGCCCCAGACTGGCTTTGCCAGTGCAGCTGTGACTGTGGTGAAGCAGATGACCCTTCTCTGTCATGAGCATGTCAAACACCTGATCCACAGACGTTCTGAAAATTCAGATGAAGATCTGTGGGTTACAGCTTCGGCTCTCTTTAATTCACCTCCCAGACTTAAAAGTAACAAACTATATTCCAAACATTTCTATCAGCTAGAACAGTGACAGCTAGTTTTTGGTAGTGGTTGTGAAATGCATCTAGCTATGAATGGGTTTCTAATAAAGATCTTTCTAAATAATGACCAAAAGAGGATCCTTTAGCCCATCATCTGGAATAGTTAGAATTGCAGACCAAGGCTTAGATTGATGCAATGAGCAAAAAAGTAACTGTGAAGGTCCAGATTCCTTCTGCCCTCAAAACCACAATAACCTTTTTTTTTTCACTTGGCAAATTTTATGATTTCTAAAAGGAAAACTGTATTGATCAACACGGAGGCTTTCCCAAAGGCTTTGAAGCAGACACAGATGCAGAGCAAGGGTCTGAGAAAGGATAAAGACGCCAAGGCATAAGGCTTGTCAAGCATTGCTGATATGCAGAACAGAAATAATTAACTCTTCATGAATAGTTAAATTTGAGGAGTTAAGAGGTGACTGTGATCCGCAGCCAGCTTAGCAAAATAACTGCATCCTGTGGGCTTTGCCATGAAGTTAGCTGATTTTGGAAAGCTGGTCCCATAGTTCTAGTCAAGCTGTGCAAATACGCTCAGCGCATTTAATATATGTAAATTAAATTAATGTTAAATCACCATGTCTCTGTGGTAGTGAATAATACAGAAAAAGCGAATGGGATGCACAGCAAATGGAGGCGATTCAGCTTTCATGCTGTGTGCATGAATACCTCCCCAAACTCTTCTCTAAATGGAGAGATTACAAAAGTACAATTTTACTTAAAAGAGCAAATATTTAATAAATTAAAAAATGGTGGCACTATTGTGTTTCTTTCTGCTTAGTCCTGCAGTGCTCTAGCTTTAGCTTTAATGTTCAAGCTTGATAATTTAGTTTTCTAAAAATAGCTTGCCAGACTATGCCTTACATTTCATTATTTTATGAATACTCATTTGGACATTCCAGGCCATAAAAATGAGCCACCAACCTCGTACTGTAAAGCAAATATTGTTCCTTCCTCGGGCGGATGAATTATTAATCGAGGTTGGACCTTTTTGTTGCAGAAGTTCTGATGAGTTCAGTTTTGCAACAAGGATTTTAATCATGTATCGCTCAGCTCTTAGTGCAGGCAAGTAGATATAAAACTGATGAATTATAAATGTTATAGTGCTGCCAGACTCCAAGCTAAGGGAAAAGGTGGCAGTCCAGAAGAACACGTCTCGAGTCCCTCAGAGCTTGGTGCACAGGTCAAAGGTGCTGCTGGACGGGGCTGCAGCTCTGCAATAGAAAAGCAGCTTAGTTTTTGTCAGGGTTGGCTGTAAGGGGTTTTCTGTTGAGGTTTTTTTCTCTTATTTTCTTAAAACCAATGGGTACACCAATACTGACACTCTTGGGCTTTTAATAGGAGCAGGTGAAGAGATGAGAGCATGGATGCAAATGATTCTCTTTTGCTGCTTCTTAGAGAAAGCACATTAAACTTATGTTGAATGGAATGAAAAATAAAGCTGTCTTTGGGATGATTTTTAAAATAATGTGTAGTATTGATGTTTTACACATTTAGTTGGGAGGGAATTGTTGAATTCTGTAAATGCTGTTGTAACAGAAAGGCTACGTAGTCAAGAAGTGAAGTACTTTTCCGCCTAGAGATTTATTTTCAGTGGCACTTCTCTGTTTTAAAGAAAAACTGATGACAACAAAAAGCCTAGATAAGAACAAAAACCTTTTGAATAATTCAGGATGTTTAGTTTAAAAATTGTCTTTCATAGAAGGATATATTGTGAAGTATTGACTTTAATTATAAAGGAAGAAAGAAAAAGGAGTTTGTAGCCCTAAATATCCTGGTTTGTAACCCTGAGCCAGGTCACCAGGCATAGTCCTTCAGTCAGTTGGAAGAGGTTTGGTTCTGTGCTCTTCTTATTTTGTCCTGCCTTAGGACAGCATGAGGGCTCTACTCCACCTTGCTGGGATATTGTGCTATTTCCCCAAAGATGCCCGGTCGCAAAGCCCCACCAATGAAGTAAAGGTGGAAGAAGATACCTTGTGGGCTTGAAATGGTCTTCAGGAAAACTTCCTGGAGTGTGAGGATCCCTTGTCTGAGCAGCATGAGGTTGACCACTGCCCTTGTTCAGCTGCAATGTGGTGTTAGCCTGTGGGAAAGAGACTTGCTGGAAAGCGGCATGGTAGGGTTGGATCTGGATGCCCAGTGTTGGAAGATGCTGTTGTATGAGCTGTCCAAGCCCTCGCCCTGGGACAGGCTTTTCTCTCCTGAAGATGATGTATGAGAAAGCACTTGCTCAGGAATAATTTGTTTGACATATCATTTTAACTTTCTGTACCTTTCTGGGTTTGATAATGTGCCATACGGCTGTCTGGGAAAGGTGTGGTATTTTTGGAGACATCTGAGCTTCCTTTCAGCGCAGCCTGCAGCTGTTTGCAATGGTCTTTTCATGAAGCCATTCAGATGGAAGTTGTACTCCTCATGGTCCAGGGTCTCTGCTGTCCTAGCCCCATTGGACATGGCCCTATCAGACCTCTGTGATTGTGTCCTTCAGCAGGTTTAGGCACATCTGTCTCTCAAAGCTGTAGTCTTCCTCTTCTTAACCAGACTCCTTGAATTTCAGTATGCAGACAGGGAAAATAAAATAGGGGTTTCTATTTTTTGTCCTCTATTCCATTTCCCTCCTCTGCCTCCATAATTCTCCTTTCTACATCCCAGTGCCATCTCACAATGTCCTCTCCTAGCCTGAGTTTGAACCCTATTTTCTCCTCAATCCTATCAAGTATTAAATGAATTTAGCAAAATGCCACCCCTAGGAACTGTCTGCCCTAGGAAACAAACCCGAGCAGAATGGGAAGAGTGGTGAGGAGGCTAAAGTGGGAGGAAGAGGGATGAAGTCAAACTGGAGTTACAGAGTCGGTCTGCGTGCCTGAAGGACACAACAGAATTCAAGGCAAGCTGAGGGGCATGGGGATGTGGGAACATGCGGTATGGTTTGTCTTTCCCCAGAAAGGCTCTCCTCTCCTCCCCATGGCAGAGCTTATGTGCCTCTGTGTCTCGAGAAGCGCATTAAGTCCAGATTGTCAAGTAATAGGATGACAACACAACTCTTCGTCACACAGCCACCAAAACAGCCTGGGGAGGCAGCCCCACGTCACCACTTTAATCAAATACCCTTAAAATACTCTGCAGGCAAGTCAGCTGAAAACGTAAGGCAGAGAGAAGCTCTGCTTTGTATCCAAAGCCAGACAAAATTCCCAATTTCTGCAGCTGCCGTCCAGCTTCCCTGCTTTTGACTATCATCACATTCTGTACCACACTGCCATAAATCCACACAGCTATTCTTCCATGAAACACAGTGTGTTAACGGATAATACTTTATTAGTCCTAGCAGCATCGTGCCTATTCACAGAGCCAGGAGTCATTTATTGTTTGTCAGTTATTTATTAGATGACCAATATAGATAAAGAAAGCATTTATGAAATTACATTCAGCAAAAATTTATGTTGGAATGATCAGTATTACAACAGTTGGCAAGGGGCTTGAACAGAGGTGAGAGCTCCCCTGAAGTCAAGTGCAACTCCAAAAAACAGTAGGGCAAGAAAGATCTCTCAGAGTGGTTGATTTAAATAGATAAGAGATGAGGGAAAGAGAAAAGGGGAAATGGACTGTTTGACCTGATAGCACAACAAAGATTGTCAAAGGAGCTGTTTTCTCTCAGAAGGTGCAGCTTTTTGAAGTTCAGATTTCTGTGGGGATGCATCAGCCATTGTCAGCAGGAGCAGAGGAGTTAACCCAATGATGCTGTCATCTTTACTTTTAATGTGTTTATCGAGGTTCACCTTCTGTTCAGGAACTATTGCACTGAAAAATCTTGGCATGCAAACATCAAAATTCTGTTCTACAAGGACATTTTGTGTATCTCAAAGCAGACATTGAAAAACAAAATAGAATCCAAAATCTGCAGCCTTTTCTGTTGGTTGAACCAAGTTTTTTGCAAGTCAGGTTGTTGGTAAAACACAAAAGTACGATCTCAGGTTCTTCCCATGGGATCACAAAGCCTTCCACTACTCAGCTTTGCAGCGTGCCCATTAGTTATTGCTGATGTCAGGCTGATGCACTCCTCAGTGCAAAAAACTCCATGTGCACGCATGCTGTGAGACCATCCATTTCAGCAGGAAACCCTCTAATGCTGTTCTGTCTCTGATGCAGTAAGGCAAAGCATAAGAAATCTGCATGCTGAGGAGACAGTGCCAGTGCTGCTGCTGACACTGAGCTGTCTTAAACTGGGGAGATGGATCTGGACCCGTTCCTGATGTGGGATAGGGGGAAGGAGGGAAAATAACAACCCATACAAATCTGGGACGTGTCACAGACACTCTGATGCTTCCTGGTCTTTAACATGTTGGGGGTCCCGCTGAGCTTGTCACAGCCTAGATTTCACCTCAAAGCCATCAGTTTCCCAGTGGCCCTTGGCCAAAGGGGTGCACTGTGTCACCCTTAATAAATATAATGAGAAGTGAACGGTGTTTGAGACTTGTAAAGCCAAAGTGAGAATATCACCACAGAATTCCTCTTGAAACTTCTACACATTTGTTTTTACTTGTTTTTGTCTAAATTGCGAAATATCAGTCTTTCTTTTGCTCAGGTAGTGAAGACTTTGATTATTTTTTTTTTCTTCTCTTTTTTTCTCATTTCCCAGAACGGAGCTGCATGATAGGTGCTGTGGGAGAAGCAGTAACCCAAGTGAGGAGATATCCTTTGCTCGCCTGAGCATCAGCACTAGACCTGGCAGCAGCCATCCCATTGTGGGGTTGCTAGTGTTGGTGGGCGAGAGGCTTGGGCTACCAAGGATTTGAGGTCCTGGTGATGGAAAACCATTTCTTTCCATGTTCTTCCACTACCTGGTCATCAAGATCTCTCTGAACCTCTTGCCTATAGCTTAATGCAGATGACCAAGAAGCCCCAAGGGGTACATAGCATCAAGCTGCTGCCTTCCCTGGCTTGGGAAGTGGAGATGGGAATTTTGCTGCCTCACGCATCAATGTGCCCATAGCAGAGCTGATACTGAAGAGAGATCAAAAGTGGCCAGGCAGCACCACGTTTCATTTCGGAAGGTTAAGTTTCAGTGTAGAGTCAACTCATAGGTGCTAGCACTGCTGGGCACCACGTGTCTATGCAGAGGGACAAATATGTGGGGTGTGCAGTATAAGCTGGGGACAGCCAGTGCTGCTCTGACTGCTGAGGATGCCTTGCTGGTAATGCTCACAAACCCTAGTTTTGACACTCTCCTAGACTATCTGGAACAGAAGATGCTCTGGGGTTTGATTATTTTGGTTTTATGGATTATACCAGCATGGATGGGAAAGCAGTGAAATCCCAGGAGAGCTCTCTTTTGTGATGATTAAAACAAATAAATAAAATTTGAGGTGCTCTGTCACTTTTTTTTCTTTCAGCTACCCAAGTATAACTGCACTTGAAAGGATTGCGTGACATGAGGGCAAACAGCAAATTCTTCCATTCAGAAATGGTGGAAGGTACTTCTTTATTTATTTAGTTGGGGCCAGATTCATCCCTTTGATCATGAATTTCAGCTTGTCTGTTACCAGTATTATTTCATACTTCATTTTTTCTCATCTAGTTTCTTTTCCTTTTGATCTTGCTCTGTTACTTCTGCCAGTTGTGCTACGTGAGGAGAATAAGTAAACTTGAGACCTGAACTGGCACTGACAGGATACATCCCTCTAGCTAGTAAATTGCTTATGTTGGATGCATTAGAAGTTTGACCAGGATGCAAAAGTTTAGCAGTTTAAGGTTTAATGGATGGATGCCAACGTCTTTTGTGTCATGTTTTAAGGAGTGGGGTTTTAAGGCAGTGCCTTGACATCTGTAAATAGACTAATTTTTCTTTTCCTGGTTGGCGGAGTGTCACGGCCCTCTCCCTTTGGATCTGTTAGTGAGAAGCTGATATGCATTGTACCAAAGTTGATCTGCATTGTTTTGCCCAGCTCGTTCAGATGCAGAAATCGTCTTTCAAAGTGCCTGATGTGAGCTTCACCATCCTGCACGTGGCCCTTTGTCTATGTGGCTATGTGATAGCTCCGTGGCTCTGGTGAAAATGTCAGGCAAAGTTGGTTGTAACAAAATGTTAGGAAAACACTGATGGTCTCTGCAGCTGTAGGCAAAACCGAGGAAGCAGTTGTGTGTGACCAGTCTAAGTTGGTGGATCTCTCCCAAGGTGTTTCCTGCTTGAGGTGGTCCCAAGGCCCTTTGTGAGAAGCCTTGGAGAAATTTTTCTTACTGGCATTTGGCCCCTGGTGACATTTTTTGTCTTCAAAGTCCATGTTAGGCTTAGCTTCTAGGTAACCTTTCTATATTTTTGTGCCTTTGAGAAAAGTGATGCATAACCTGCCCTTTCTCATAGGTATTTCAGCTTTGCAGCTGTCTCTTCCCTGCAGTAACATTTTGCAAAAGGTGTCTCTTGCCCCGTAATGAGGATTGATAGGCAGCACCCCAGGCCTGCACTGAGCAATACAGATGTGGAGAATGGAGAGCTGATGGGAAGATCAGGCATCGGGGCTGCCCAGGTTAGTGTGAACACCACCAGCCATCTGCAAGGACAAATTTGGTTTCTGAAAATAACATGGCATTTGAGTTGAGGCTCTTCTCTAATATAAATTTATACTTCTGGAAAAAAAACTACCCAGGATTACATTTCCCAGCCATTTGATTAATTTGGCTGAATGGGGGCAAGTGTTATTGCTCCATGTCTGCGGGGGAGATCTTCCATCCCCAGTGCTGGATGCTTCATACACATTTGGTGACAGACTGATAAACATCAGAGGGTTTAAAGTGGGCAAGTGGTTTAGGAAGGTGAGACTTGGTGGGGTTTCACTCTTTGAAAGGGGAGCCCCAGCTGATGGCTGCTGCTTAATAATGTTTAAAAAGTCTTTAAAGAAAACATGTAAAGAGCCAAAGATAATATATGATGGCCGTTCCCCTTTTGTTTCTGTACAAGCTCTGCTACCATTCTAAGTGAAACATTGCCAGTTGCTCTGTGGTAAAGCGAGGGGTGGTGGGACAGTAGTATTCCCGGAAAGGCCATGAAATTTTTCTGATTAGTGATGATGTGTGAAAAAGAAATAAGCTAACCATCCTTTCTAATCCCAGGTGGAGCTCTGGGGGGTGGTCAATTACTTTCTGACTGATCCCACAGACTTGAAAGCAAGCCCCTGGGCTGTGTGTGCTAGGCTGGGTGAGCACAGGAGCAGACAGCCTGAGGGGATGGGAGCCTCTCCCTTGCCAGGACTTGGTCAACATGGGTCAAGCCTGTTCAGCAGCTGTTGGGGTAGACTTGGTCTTACCTCCTGCCCTGGGCATAGGTGAGGTGACCTGCCGAGATTTCTGCCAGCACTGTCCTGGATTGGTTGTATTTAGAATTAAACTGTTTATCTGCTTGATGAGACATATTTCAGTCCAAGGAACTGGGTTTATTCACCTCTGTTCTGCTTTTGATAAGCTGGTGGAAAACTGCCAGTAAGAAAGGGATATTTTTGGGGAAATCTTTTTGTTCTAGTTTTGTTTTTGTTTTGTTTTGTTTTTTTTTCCTTTGGAAGTGAAGTGCTATTTAAAGATGACAAGCTGCTCTCCAAGTGCACTGTATTTGCATTGAAAATATTGTAAATACAGGCAGAAATGCATTTGGCTTTGAATTACATTTAATTAATCACCCATTAGCTATCATTAAGATGTACTAGTAGTGATCTGACAGTTTATTAATGTTTCAGGCAACCTGAGCATGCACAGCGGGTGGGATGGAGGGGCAGAAGTAGCATTTGTCTGTTTGCAGCTCTTCCTGTGTGTAAGCTTGCCAGAGTCTGTGTTACAGTGGAATCAAAAGAAAGCAAATAGGGCACAATGACTGGCACCTAACTCTCCTTTAATGCTGCTAGAAGACAAATCTATTCTTTTTTCAGTGTTTTAGAAGCTGCAGTTGATCTGTGTGGTGTTGCTGATTGGTATTCTGGAGCAATAGTAATTGATGTATCTTTAGCCTGATGCCTAACTTTTCTTTATACCTGTAATGTAATCCTTAAAAATCTTTGAATATTGATGCAGTTATGCAAATGAGAAAAGAAGGCAATCAAGGGGAAAAGAAAATAAGACTGCAAATAGAAAGAAATACTAAAGGAAAAATAAAGTGGATAGGCAAGAGAAAGAGATGGTAATTTCCTAATACTGTCAGCAACCTAGTATGGAAAGGCATAGGGGATGGTAATGACTCCATGGGAAATGGAAACCCTGGGGCCATGCGGAAGGTTCTGGGCAGCAGCAGGCTGCAGGGCACGAGTGGTCATCTCTGCATCCCTTAGTGGTTTTGAAATTCCCAATGATCTGGAGTACTTCTTCCTACCCAAATGGTTGCAACATGCTTCTGTGCCACTAGTAGACCCTTGGAGGACATGGATGACAGCAGGCAGAGCACAGGTGTTGCTGCTGCAGTTGAGATCTCAGCTCTGGGCCTCTCCACATTTGTTTATCACTGGAGGCAAGGGGCACTGCATGGGTTATGCTCTTCCTCTGTGGTCTGTGGTGCTGCCGAGCCTGTGCACACCCTGATCGGGGCCAGCCAGGACCCCAATGGTGCTGGGACTTGATGGTTGCACTGGTGCAGCATGACATGGCTGATGCTGCAGCCCGAGTTATGTGCGGACAAGGGCAGGCAGCTGCACACATGCTGCCAGCTTTGCATACATGCACAGGCTCAGTTGTTTCCCTGTTCACTGGTGTCTTATTTTCATGACTAGTTGATTTTGCTCTGCAAGTGAGCAACAAATCAGACTCAAAAGTGAGTGCCATACAAGGCTCTGTATGTTGCTGGAAAACAACCTGATAAAATAAACAGATGCTGTCATAAAAAAAAGCAGAAGGTCTGTAAAATAGAGCTTCCCTTGCAGAATAGGAAAGTATTTCATGCAATGTTTTAGGGACTTTGACAGGCTTGAGAGGTGGGCCCATGCAAACCACATGAAGTTCAACAAGGCCAAGTGCAAGGTCCTGCACCTGGGTGGGGGCAATCCCATGCACAAATACAGACTGGGCAGAGAATGGATTGAGAACAGCCCTGAGGAGAAGGACTTGGGGGTGTTGGTTGATGAGAAGCTCAACATGAGCCGGCAGTGGGCTCTTGCAGCTCAAAAAGCCAACGGTATCCTGGGCTGTATGAAAAGAAGTGTGACCAGCAAGACAAGGAAGGTGACTCTCCCCCTCTACTCCGCTCTCATGAGACCCCACCTGGAGCACTGTATCCAGTTCTGGAGTCCCAAACATAACAAGGTCCCTTCCAAGCCAAACCATTCTAGGATTCTAATGTACATTGAATTTTCTGGCATTTATTTTTGTTATTTTGACCTGTGAGGTTGCTGAAGCCTCAGCCGGGTGTACGTGTTGTTGTGAGGCTGCACATGCTTGGAAGGGGTCCACCCCCAGTGCTGAGAAACTGCAGTGGCTGAATTTTTCAGAGCTACCTTGACATCAGCACATTGTGTGCTCTGGCTTTTCGGAGCAGCTCGCTATCAAGTTTTATGTGCAAAAATAATAGTTGAAGGAGTCTACCGTTTGCACTCAGAGGACCCCAACTATTTTTTTTAATTTTTATTATTTTTTTATATATATATATTTTAAGCGAACATGAGTGCTTCTTGCAGTCTGCTTTCTTGCAGAAAACTTGCCAAGATAAAATTGGTAGAAGATGTTGTGAGAAGTAGGCCAGTTGCAAGGGGTATGTTGAAATTGAAACCCAGCTGCTCCAGGGTAGCCTCAGCTCTCTGGAAGTAAGAAAAGATGAAGACATCTGCCTGTGATACTTCCTGAGGATAAATTTTACAGGACTTTAGAGGAGGCTGCAGGGTGCCTGGACAGATTTGGGAGCAGTGTCTCAAGAAAGGCTAAAGATCAGGAATCTTTTTCTCAGTGGTCTATTGATACAACTCAGACTTTGGCATTATTGAGAACACATCTGATGATTTCACCCATACTAAACCTTCCAGTTTTATGGCTACATGTCTCTGATATGTGGCTGAATTACTGCACTCAGGCAAAAACCGCAGCAACTGTTAATAAGCAGAAAAGGAGGAGGTAGAAGTGCTATCGTAGCAGTGATCCAGGAATAGCACCTATATCTGAGCCTCTTTTCAACCACCTCATATTATGTCATTAGGAGTTTTAGCTTTGTTGACATGATATTTTGTCCAAGACATTCCCATTTTAAGGTCTTGCACTCTGTGATTGCTTTTTTTTTTTTTTAATTGGATTTTTTGGTACAGTCTAAAACACGCCTGTTATAACTGAGCTATAGTACAGTTCACAGTCCATTTGCCAGTGAGCTGTTTGGATGTTGTGGTGCCCTGGCACATTTGGGAATGCGTTTCCCTCTTTGTGTAGCATTTTTGAATAGTTCCTTAGGGCAGTCTGGTTTGGATGTGGTTAGGCTTTTACTCTCACAGTTATCCTCCAGGGAAATTCCGTCAGGCCCAAAAAACCAAGAAATCGACTTCATGTTTTAAGGGTTCTCTGCTAATTGTTTTTACACATGTTAGTGGAATTAATTCCACAATTTCTGTGATGTTTGAATTTACCATTCCTTGTCAGCACTTCAACCTCTCCATCGACCATCCTGAAGAATTTTCCTAGTAAGTTGATGTTGGAAAATCTTTCTCTCATTATTAAAAAAAAAAAAAAAGTAATAAACAAAAGTGTTGTATGTTGTAACATTTAAGGCTGACCCCCACAAAAATAAATTGATGGGAAATGTCAGTCTACCCCGGTTCATGTGCTAGTTACTGACAGGAGAAATTCCCAACCTGAAAGCATGAAGTTCTTCAGCTCCAATTAAATTTCCCTTCAGCTGTAATAGATGCACATTTTTCTGTGGATCAGTCCAGAGAAGGACTTTAGTGTCTAAAGGTATATATTTATCTGCTAGTAGTGCTGATCAGAGAACATATTGGTTTACTCTGAAAAAAAGTTAAAACTTGGGGGGAGCTCCCCCTCCTCACTTCCAAGTTAAGCCTTTGCAGAGACTGGTGTAAGAATTCATTTTATTTCCATTTTAAACTTTAGGAGAAGATGTAATATAGTACATACAGCTTGAAAGATTGTGGTTTTTTGAAAATCCATTTTGGAATACATCTTTCTGAAACATTTGTGATAGAATAAGGTCCAACTTCATTTTCATGAGGTTGTTTCACTTTATTTTCCTCCAATTTTGACAGAATTGAAGTAGCATTTTCCACCGAAAAAACTATCATTGAAAAAATGTTTGGATTCTGGCCACCTCCTGTGTGTAATCACCTATACATGGACCTCATGATGTGGTAGTAGTGCTCTTTGGTCCATGGACTTCTCTTTGGTTCATGGACATAACCTTATCCATATTACTTGGGTGGGTCAGCGTTTCTGCACAGCCTTTATCTAACCTCCCACCAGACCACAGACTTTCTCTACTATTCTGTGGTGCTCTTCTGGAAAGTTATCCTTGACTCTGTTTACATCTTGTTCATGGAGTTGGAAATGGGTTCTTCATAATCTCAAAAAGAAAAATACCTTTTATCACAGAGCCTATGCAGGGGTTGTGACTCTTCTAAACCAAAAAGTTGTTGGCGGTTAATTAGATGTGGAGGGACAGTAACTATGCTTTAAAAACTATTGAATTTTCTTTCTTCTCCTTACCAAAAATTTCTTTTTGGTAAGGAAGGGTAATGCTTAGAGTTACCAGTGTCTAGCTGTGTACTGTGAAATGACAGCAACTTTGCACTAAAAAAAAAAATCCATATGGTGAGTACTTAAATGAAAGGTTATAAGTAAAAAATTGTAAGTTAAATACACCCAGATTATATTTGGCAGTGTATCAAGGAGTCCAATAAAGCTTAGAAAGATGCCTTAAAAACTTGCATGTCAAGATCAGATTGAAGTATGCTTGTTGGTGCCATCTTGGTTGGTTTTTTTCTCTCTGTTCTGGTTAAGGATGTCCAGCCTTACCTTTTCAGCTTTGATACATGCATCTCCATGTTTATTTGTTTTTGTTTTGTGGTGTTTTGATGGAGAAATGTTTTTGGCCAACTGGTTGGATTATTTTTTTCCTAGATTTTTTTCTTTATTTAACCTTCTACAAGGGCCCCTTTCTCTAGCACAGCTCAAGGGATAGAAAGCAGCTGTGTCTTGGTCCTTGGAGCTTGTGGAGGGGCTCCTTGTCTCTGACACCCACAAACAGAAGAAAGTGCCACTGGAATCTCACTTTTCATCTTGGTCTGTTATTGGGATATAAACCACATCTACTGTTACTGCTTTACACGCTTAGCAGATGGCCTTGCTGAAGCAGGCCATGGGGATCAAGTTTGTTTGTTTGTTTTCTTTAAGTAGCTGTGGAATTTTGGCAAGTTGCTTTGATTGTCTAGTTCCCTGATTCAACACCGAACCATCTGGGGCAGAGGTGGCACCTCAGCAGCTGTGAGCAAACCCACTGCAATCGGCTGTGGGTGGCTGCCTGCCTTGCTGCTGCACTGGGGCAGCTGTGGTCCCCTGCTCCAGGGGGCTCAGTTGGCAGAGGGAGAGCTGCTTTTTGCTGCTTGTCCTTACATGTTGGGCCCCCTGGCCAGAACTGTTGTGATGGCACATCTCCTTGGAGCTGGGTGGCTTGTTTTGGCAGTGGGCAACACGTTGGGATACACATATCTGCTACGTTTCCTCCAGCTGCCTGGCAGGTCCTGCAGGTGAAACTTTGATGCCAGAGCCAGCTGCAGTGGAGCTGGGTTTTGTCTGTTTCCATTTTCTGTTTGAGAGTAGGCCTGGCACGATGACACTGGGGAGATGCTCCGTTAGCAACGTGCAGAACCCATGCTGAGCAGACTGAGATGGGGAAACCCAGCCCAAGGTCCCACCCCTCATCTCTGGGGCTGTGAGCAACACCTGTTCGACAGCTTGACCTTCCCACCCCAGTTGCCTTGAAGGGTAAAATACATGTAACCACAAGCTTGGCTTGCTTTGGCTAACTGATGAGTTAATTCAGACGTTCTGAAGCATCCTCTCTGCGACCTCTTGTGAGGAGGGATGGAGACTTCAGGGGAGGGCGAGCTGCCAAGCCAGACACTAGGGAGGGATCCCTGCGCTACGTGGAGGTCAAGCACTCGCTCAATAAACCTGCTGCCCAGGGGCACAGGGATCAGCAAGGAGGGCACAGACTGAATCGAGGGGGTTTGCTCTGCCACATCACACCACGTCCTGCTACCACAAGCCCTCTGGAGGAAGCCATGACAAGGGTGTCCTCAGAAGGTCAAGGTCATGGGGTAGCAGGGCTGAAGGCAAGCGTGCAGTGAGGTGTTTATCAGTCGTGTGGGAGTTTAAAAGAACTGGTGAGGTGGAAAGAAATTTTAGCCCTGCCTCTGGACTCGCTAAGCACAAATGCAAGCCCGGTGATTCAGCAGACCCAAGTGAAGGGCATGTTTTTCTGCAGAAGGTTTTAATGAGTTTGTTGGTATGAGGTGAAGCCATTGATGTAATTGGTGACATCACTTACCACTCTGACATTATAACTACACGTACCACGGAGGCGATTGGCAACTTTAAGCTTCCAGCTATTAATCCCTTTGATCTCCTTGTGTTCTAAGCAATGCTATAAATTAGCAGAGTACCTTTTTTTCACCCCCCTTTTTCTTTAGAAAATAAATTCACTTCACTTTACTCTTCCAGAATTAAAGGCAATGTTGTGGGAATTGTGTCCAAATGGAAATGTTCCTTTTTTCTGCTAGTATGTTATTGCCAATAGTTGTTTGTTTGTTTGGTGCGTGTTAATTCCTGGATAAAACAGAAAAGTCCAGAGACAGCCAGATGTACATTAATCTTAGCTAAAAGCTTTTCAGCAGATTAACCCTGGGAGGCAAAAAGGATGTGAACACAACTAGAATGAATGATTGTTTTCTATTTCAAAGGAATATCCATAAGGGTCTTTATTTTGGGGATTCACACTGAGTATTACAAAATTATTTTTTTCTGCCTTCAGACTTGCCTTTGCAAGTGTTCTGAGAGTGACTTAGTATATAAGTTGATTTCTTCTGAGCTGCTGAAATATTTTGCCTAAATCCTTTCCACCCCTCTTCTGGGTTATCAGTGGTAGCTCTGATTTCTTAGGGATTTTATCTATTTATAGTAAATTTGCTGGAAATTCATTAGTGGTAAGACCAAAATTAAGGCTCGTGGGGCATATGCATAGCTCAGTGCTTGTGCCACACAGTTGTAATAATGTACCTGGTGTGTACTGCAGCTTCCCAAAAAGTTCATCTTTTACTCTTTGGCCCAGGAGGGCAGCCAAAGCCCTCACTGGGGTATGGAGTTTAACTACCAAGTATCTATCACCAGACCAAAAAACAAGAGTGAGAAATGAAATATCACTTTCATTTTGGAGGCAGAAAATGACAATAAGAAGAATGTAGTGGGGAATTGAAACAAAAATTTCATCTTGGACTTGGAGTGAAACCTTTTGCTCCCCAGGTGTGGCAATAGGCATGTGCAGGTGTGCCAGTGCACACAGGCGGTGAAGAGTTTTGATTCCTCTGTCACAGGGTGTTTGCCCAATGTCAATCTTACATTCATATTGGCTTTGTTCTGGCAAATTTGACCAGAAACCAAATCCAGGTACAGTCAACACCAAGCTACCTTCATGTTTGGTTGGTTTTGGCAAATATGCATTCGGAGGAAAGGGGGAGAAAGGTACATGCAAGCCACTGCCTGATGGCTGGCTTCTTTTGTTGAAGTGTTGGATGTACAATTCATGCTTGCACTAAGTCTGTGCTGTGCTTATGGGCAGATGATGGCTCCCCCTGTGCTCAGGCTGTAATAGAATAGAATCATAGAATCATTATGGTTGGAAGGGACCTCCAGGGTCATCAAGTCCAACCTTTATCCCATCATATTCCTAACCATTAGACCATTAGACCATGGCCTCAAGTGCCTCATCAACTGTGGAGGCAGGGGTGCTTCTGATGCCCTGATATCAAAACTTGCACCAAGCTCAGCGCTAACAAACTGAGCTCTAGGTGGGAAAGGTGAAGAGTTGCTTAAGTAAAATTAATGGGCACGTGTGAACATGCAACTCCGCCGAGACTGCCGCACGCTCCAAATTCTCCCCGGCCACTAGGACCTTTCAGTGGTTTGCAGACTCTTTTGCTTTCAATTATTAATAATTTTATTAATAATATTATTTATTTATTAATCAATTAATAATAATTTCAATGCCAGACAGATCCCACTATCACTGTGCTCCTAAAAAGCAAAGCAAAGCAAATCAAAGCAGCAAGCCAAGGAACTCTCCAACCCTAAACTAGAAAACCAACAAAAGCCCCCATTGTTTTGGTCCTGAGTGTTTCTGCCTCCTCTTTACACGTCAGTGACTTCTAAATTTCAGTTGGCTTCCAAAAAAGCTCATTGCTAAAGAGGCTGTTACAGCAGTTCCACTTGTTTAAAAAAGACAGTTTTCATGTGTCAGACGATGACGATGGACTCCAGGTGCTGCAATGCAAGCAAAGAGCACCAGGTACTGCTGTGACAATGTGTGACCTGTGGGGGACAACTGCAGTGATTTGGAAAGGAAGAAGACACTTGAAAAGGGCACATCATTTACAGAAAGTGTAATGGCTCCTTTCATCATGTGGTACAAGAAGCAGATTCAGTATCCCTAGAGTGTGGAAGGGAGGTCTGAACAAACGTACTGTAACTGCAAAAATTATCTAAAAAGATAATTTTGTCTGCCTGCAAAGTCCATATGGACGGTTTGCCTTTCTCTGTCATCTTCACCACACATCCAAAAACTTTGTAACGATTTCCAGGTTGCTCCCTTGCAATGCCAGACTCAGACATGTGCGTTTTGTTAGGGACCTGAGATGGTGAGCGAGAGATGAATTGCACAGCCCAAAGGCTTCCAGAGAGCTTCCGATGGCCAAAACCCTACCTGACCTCTAGCTGTGGTCTGGTGTGGAGGCCATAAAACCTATTTGCAATGTCTCGTGTCCTGAGAAAACATTGCCAGGCAGATTTGGAAAGAGGGTATTTTAGATAAAAGCATTATTGAAAAGTACTCTGAGGCAAACATCCAGGGGTGACTGGATATGTAGTTTGTTTTCTTACAGTTTATTGAAAAAACAAAGGATAATAAAAAAAATAATCAAAAGCTTTACTACCTGTATGCCATCATATTTCCTGTTGAGTGTTTTGATGAGAAATATTGCAATTAGGTTTTAGTTGACTCCTTAGAATTGTTTTGATAGGGATTAACCAGTGCTGCTGACTTGAGAATGAGTGTACTTAGCTCCCACTGCTTTCTGATGGAGCTGCATCTGCTGGGGCAGGCAGGGGAGGAAAAGTTCCCCTGTTTGAAAGGCAGTCTATAAAAACCATTATTCTAGAGCTTAAAAATGATAAGAAAACTGCTGTGACACCTACCTAACCTACAGATCCTTTTGGTCACCTCTGAGGACGCTGGAGCCATTTCCTCTTGTGCTTTTCTCTCCCTCCTGTGTGAAGCACACAGGCTATTGCACTCCCACTCCCTGGCACCTGGCCACACAATCATGGGGGTCCAGGTGGTGTCCAAGTGGTGTCCAGGTGCTGCTTCAGAGGGGCAGGTCTCTCACCCACCATCCTGCTGCACCAACCAGAGAGTGTTGGGACCTTTAACTTGGTACCTGGACTCAGAAGCTCAGGGGGTTCAAACTCCTTACTGAATTTCCAGTGAAGAAAGAAACCTTCCTTATGGTTTATTTATCAACAGAAATAATTTTATTTCCTTGGGGAGGGGGACCTCAATATGTCCCTATAATAGGGTAAGCCCATAACGAAATTTGGGCTTCAATTTGCCTACAGCATTTGTCTCCTTTGTGTATTTCAGTTTGGGGGAAATGGGGAAGAAAAAACGTAGACAATCTATTTTATTTTTTCCTGGGGTTTATTAATAACCAGAAAGTAAGCAATACTTCCTGTAGAGTGTGGTTATTATTGCTTTGTTCTTGCTTTTAGTATAAATGTTTTAAAGATGTCCTGCTTTTCTAACTGAATATGTTTTCATCAAGGCAGTAGTTCTGTTTTGTTTATTAAAACCAAACTTTCCCTTACTGAGTATTGTTGTAGAATTCATTACCATCTTTTTACCGAGTTGGTTTCTTTTTCAATAAGGGAGAATTAAAGCAGCAGATGCTGGGAACACATTAGCCACAGCAATGTTCATAAAGCTCTGACTGAGACCTTGAATTTAATGTTTTGTTATACGCGTGTCTTGACCTAGAGATTTTCTGCATCAGAACATTAGAAGAAATCCTGCATTTTACATCCAAGAAGACCCCTTTAGGAGGGCCTGAAAAAAAGATAATGCAATATTCCAGTGGAAGGTGTCCCCGTCTATGGCAGGGGCATTGGAACTAGATGATATTTAAGGTCCCTTCCAACCCAGACCATTCTGTGATTCTGCAGGGTGGGCATTTTCTTGGTTTCCTCCATTTGGTACAGTCTAAGGCAAGAAACAGCCCAACCTTTTGCTTTATACTCTCTTCTGTGAATGCCCTATAAACTTTAGGGTCCATGCTGACCTGTTAAGAGCTGGTTGCCACCAAACATAGTCCACTCAAGCTCTTCCATGTTTGTCACACCCTGCCTTTGTGCTTTGGAGCCAAACAACACATGGAAACCACGGGCAGCTCTGCTAAAGCCAGTGGCTTTGAGTATGCCAGGGTAAGTTTTCTGGCTGAAAAACCTGACTATTTGCCTGAAACTGCAAATCCTGTAGTTGCTTTGACAAAAGCTTTGCGTTTTTGCAGAAGCCTCACCCATGTCATTTTATATTTTCCTGTGAGTTCTGACATTTTCTGTGTGTGTTTCAGCCAGTAGCTATTTGAAGTGTTCATTTTCCTATATCAGTTCTGGAGGAATTAGAGTTAGAACTTACACAGGCTTGAAAAGAACAGCCGAGCTGAAGGCTTGAGCTGAGATATGGCACAGTGAGTGCCACAGACTTCAGTCAAGCAGGCTGAAACTTTCTGGGTTTGAGTTAGATCACTCTCAATATGTTCAGTGCATCCTTGGTATGTGCTGGCATGTACTGAGTGTCTACTTCTTTTGATCTGAGGCAATCTCTGAATGTTTGACTTTGTGGTGAGAAAGGAGCCTGGCTGAGGCCTGCAGCTGCTACATGGATAGATGCAAACAGCCCTGCTGACAAAGAGAAGTTTGGGTTCTCTCTGGCTTAGAGTGTGCAGAAGCTGATGTACAAGAAATTCCCCCTGAACATGAGGAAGAACTCTACTGTGCGAGTTCCCACACACTGGAACAGGTCGCCCAGAGAGGTTGTGGAGTCTCCCTCAATGGAGATATTCGAGATCCATCTGGATGCAGTCCTGTGCCATGTGCTTGGGCGGGGAGGTTGGACCAGACGACCCACTGTGGTCCCTTCCAACCTTACTGATTGTGTGATTGATTCTGTCTCAGCTCACAGGGTAGCAGGCACACAGCTTGGCCTTCCTTCAGACTCTGCTATTTTTACCCTACTCCACTCCAAAGTTTATTTGCCGGTTGCCAGCTCACCGAGGTTTGTCTCCTCAATTCACCTCAGCAGAGCCTGGGCAGCAGCAAAGCCAAAGCCCAACCCTGTGGCACTAACTGGATAACATCTGGACAGTAGCGTGTGATTTTTAATCATAAACACAAAGCATGCACTTATAAGTGTTTTTAGTTTTAACAACTGTTTCCTTCTTCAGCACACGTGGATGTTTCTGGCTCACGGGATAAAGGAGGGAAATGCTTCACTGCCTGGTGACAGGGGGAAGTGTGGGAGCCATGGTGGGGCTGGAAGATCATACCTGCAAGGAGGGGAGACCTGACAATGGCAATGTTCCAGGGGTACAGCCCTAGAGGAGAGGACAGTATTAGGGATCGCAGCTCAAACCTCAGGAAGTGGCTACAAGCAGTGTAAAAATCTGTCCACAGCACCAGGCTGCAGGAGCTTAGCACAGCTCGGGCAGAGACTCTTTTGGGAACAGGACTCAGTTTAGAGCACACTGGCCATCCAGGTGGGCCCTGCGATGGGATCTCGTCTAGGAGGTCCGAACCTCTAGTGACTACAAATATGGGGCTGCAAGGGCTGCAGGAGAGAACAGGCATTTTGTACCAACTGAAGAGAGATGGTGAGTAAGGACCACGGTCCAGCCAAAATATCCTTCATTTAATTTTTCATTGAGGAGAAGTGAAATGGAAAACTGGATTTGCCCCATTTGTCCATTTCTGCCAACAAGGATTGTGTGTTTCTCTGCAAAAGTATTCTAGAAGCTTTAGTGCAGAGAGGTGTTAAGTAAGGAAATTTGTTAATATTGGTGATTCACCCCTGTAACAACATGGCCAGATTTCCTCTTGTCTGAGCACTGGGAAATGGGAGGAGGAGTTGAAAGAAGAAAATGCAGTGTTCAAGTAGTTCAAGTATTTCTATTTTCTTTCAGTCCCGAATCAGTTCCAATTTCAGGCACTTCTGAATGTCTGTGGTACAATTTCTGCCTCTGTGAGAAAAAGAAGCAGGCCCCCAACCGAATCCATCAGCTGATGATGTCTTGGCTGAAAAGAAAAGGCATGCATGTGCAGACTGGGAGGGACATTATTTTAGAGGATGAAGCGGCCAGTCCTTGTAGCTAGGTATTTCCTTGCTCGATGCCGGGTGGCGTGGCTGGGGCTTGGCAGGGGTGGGAGCACCCTGGTCTTGGTGAGGGTGTGTGAAAAGGTACTGCCTGCCACTGTTAGAGCAGTAGCTCTCTGTATATAGACAGTGCTGGAAAAGGATAAGGAATGGAGGAATGATGACTACTGACGGCACAGCACTAACAACAGAATTCACCTCCTGCGCCGCTTGCTTGCAGCCCAGGAACTCAATAAAAATTTGACTGTGAGCTTAAGCAGTGCTTTTTATTCATGTGGCACTTGTATGGTTAGTATAACAAAACGTACAATCTGTAACTCAGTATTGCATGATTTCTTTTCCTAGGGTTTGGAGCTTTTTACATTGTTTTTAGCTAGAGATAAATTGCTTTAACAAACATCCATGTGGTTAGTGAAAAGGGAAAGGTTGTGTAATGTCTTTGAGTTTCTATATCTGCATAACAATAGCAGATATAGCACAGGGATGCTGTCTCCTTGCTAGATAAATTTCTAACTGTTTTTTCTGGTGGGTGCTTAAAGTGTGTTTATCCAGGGAAAGTGGAGGTGTACTGTGTGGTTAAAATGATAATGGAGTTTATACAGTGAATTCCAGCTATAATTTACTCACTGGAGGTGCTACTTCCTACTGTGCTACCACCTACCCCAGCAGCATTTTGCAACATAAAATCTTCTAACAAAATCCAGGTATGCTAATGAAAGATGATTTTGCAGTGAACAGTTTGATATTGCACAATATTAGTTACCAATAATATAATATACTTGATTCCCAGGCCAGCAAATTCTGGAGGAAGAAGCTGGTAGATCCTATGCTGGGGAATAAAAAACTGAAGGTCAAAAGCAACATTGCTTTTTAGACGCTTCTAAGATTTGAACTGTTTTCAATAGTCCTACATTTAAAGAAGGTATTCTTCAGCAGTAACTATAAGGCAGTTAAAAGCAAAATTAATTAAAAAGAAGAAATTTGGGAGAATGCATATTAAAACTGGAGCTTAGCTGGCCAATAGGAGCGTATTCTCAAATATTACCTAGATCGAGCTTTGTTTGTTCATTTGTTGTCAAAGCTAAGGATTGAAATTCAGTTGTCACTACTAGTTCTTACAGCGAGAAAACAGCTATTTGTGTTCAAGTGCTGTCACCTCTCATGGACCAGAATGCAGCTTGAGACTCCCAGCTCTTATCAAAAACTTTCTTGACACATGCAGCCTCTTTATTTTAAGTTTGCCTTGCCTTATATGCTGGGGTTTTTGGATCATGAAAGAATCAATAGTGAGATGAATAGCTCATTCCAAGTGGGACAGCATTGTGGGTGGATAGGGAGGCAGAAAGATTATTGGGAAATGATACATTAATATTCCCTAGTTTAAAAAATAAAAATAGAAAAATAAAACAGGCTTCCACAATAGCAGAGGTGAGTATGCAGGCAAACACCTCATATTACACTGTTGCTTTAGTTTTTGTGATAAGCACAAGCCACTGGGGAAGTGTGGACTGTACTCCCCCTGGAAAGCTGGGAGAGCTCATGCTTCAGGAAGGATTTATCCTCAAGAGTACCGTCCTCTGCAGTGGGGCTGCAACAGGGAAGTTACAGGAGTCTCTAATGGGATGCTTTCGTTTCACTTTGTATTTTGTTGGAAAGGTATAAAAAAGAAAGGTGCAAAGGCTAGCTGATGGAACTGTAGTGAAGAGAGGCAGAAGAGTTTCCCTCCCTTTAGATGACTTTTCAGTTCTTTATAAACTCCTATTGATTCCTCATTATCCTCACAAATAAACACCAGTGATAGAATTGCACTTGAGGATGAAATGATGAATTCAAATTTGATAAGAGCTTGAGGGTCTGTACAGTTCAGGTGTTTGGAGAAGAGAGTTAAAACTCTGATTGGGAAATTCAAGCCATTATATGCTTACACATGAATGCCCGCACATATCTAATATATTAGTATGCTTTTCTTCCACAGTCTCCATTTTCAGCACAAATTAAATTAACCGTTGAGAATAACTCGGGTGAGAGGGACAGGATTTTGTTTTCTTGGAAGTATCAAATCCAAGATATCTTTTCTCTCCTTGTCTTTCTGTACATGTGAACGATGAGCAGATCAGCCTGCTCTCTGATTTCCAGTAAGAACAAACATTTAAAGGAACTGGCTGTGATGCTCCTGTTTGTGTATGATTTGGTGATAATGGTTTGGTAACGGCAATGTGTAAGTCACTAACAGCATTTTAACATCTTTTATGGAAATTCCAGAGGTATTTAATTTGCTCACTTGGTATATAAAAGCTGTTCCTGCTGAGCATAATGTGTCGAATATAATTCTTACTCAATTACTAGAAGTGTGCTGTAAAAATTGTTGAAACTTGGTAAGGGAGCCGTAACACTCAATACATCTATTTACTGTTTCTCTTCTCGTTCATCTTGTAAATTTAGCTGGTTTCATAATTGTAAATGCAGTTTGAGAAGGCGAGTGGGTTGTGATTATTTGTGTTTTTACATATTTATGTGTTTTTGAAACTGTCTTTTGTCATCTCTTTCTTTCTGCAATATGTCTCCATAAGCCTAAGCACAGTGGGATGTAACTGTAGTCTCTTACAGTTGCAAAAGCCCTGAGAATTACTGAAGTGTTGCTTTAATGAAAATGATGCTTTTCCATTTTCGAGCTGATGAGCGTAGTTATAAAAGCTGCAGGAATGAATTACATTACATGAAATAGCTGACATTACAAAGGATATATCTTCTGTTTTTTTTTTTTTTAATTTATTTTGTCTTTACGTTTTCTGTATTTTTAACTGTTTAGGTGTATTCCTGCAGCACAGTCTCTAACCTGGAGTTAGTGATATGATACGGAAAGAATAATTTATAATGCGAAAAGGTACATCCTGTGTTTGTAAATGCCAGTGTTTCACTTGGACATCAAAGATTTGGGATTAGCCAAGGAGGACAAGAAGGAACTGTTTCTGTCTAGGGAAGCAACCTGTAGTGAGAGGCAAGTAACCTCCCAGGACTCTCCCTCCTGCTTGTGCACTATGTCAGGACCTAGACTCCCTGTGTGTATTACTGAAATCTTCTTGAGGAGTGGATGGATGGAGGAGAAGCTTCTAGTATAAGCAAAGCTACCAACAGAAAACAGCAGTGGTTTTTTGGTTGGTTTGTGTGTGTTTAAACCAGTTGTTAAAAATGTTCTCTTTTACTAGTCCGAAAGCTGAAATTTCAGCTCAGCATGCTCAATATTTTTGGAATATTGGCAATGATGCCTTCCAAATGAAAGGTGACAAAGGGACCAGATAGAAAACAGTGCATTCAAAGTCTAACCCTTTCTGGAGAAACTGTGCAAATCCTTCAGCCTGGCAGGAAAAAATATAAAAATCTCTTGCCTTTGGGAATTGTTGGTCCTGCCTCTTTATACAGAGCAATTTAAACTGTGTTCGCCCCTGCCTCAGCTGGGTAGGTGGACCTACCATAACATCCATGTGCGACAGAGCACTTTGTGTGTGAAAATCAAAATGTTGCTTTCTTTCTGCTCAGTTGCACGTTTGGCCTTCTCAGCTAGCCTTCAGTGGTGGAAAGATTGTTCATTTCTGTTCAGTCTCTGTTCAGTCTCTCACATTTCCCTCTTAAGTATCTGGTATTAGCAGCTGCTGGAAATGTGATGCAGACTATATGGACCATGTATTTACTTATGCAATGGCCTTAGCCTTTTTTTTTTTGGGTTCTTTGGGGTTTTTTTGTGTGTGGTTTGGGTTTTTGGAGGCCTTTTTCTTTTTTGTTCCCCTCCTAATCCAAGTATTCTTTGCATTAAATACACTTTCTTGATTTCCCCTTGTATAAATCAGTTGTATAAAACTATTATTGGTATATATTGGTATATTATTGGTATATTATTGGAGTATTGGTATCTGGGGATTTCCCTGCAGATGGGAAGGAAGACATGAAGTTTTAAGCTACTGAAAAAAGTGGAAATTCAAATGTCTACAGCTATTCCAGACAGTCTTTGAAACACGAAAGCAAGTTTTATTACAGAGATTAGTTTACGTTACACTCATTTATTAAAACCTAAGGACATCTTTATAAAAACTACAGTATATAAAGACAAAAGCAGTGCAATAGCAGTGTAAAACACGTTTTTGGTTTACTTGGCAATCACTTTAGAGAGACAACATGATTCATAATATGAAGTTAAAGAATGCTGCAAAAAATAGGACAGGATTAGATCAAAAACTAGATCAGCAAATCACTGGACACTGGCACATACTGATTTCAAACATCGAGTGTTGTGTAAACAGTATTATTGTCAATGTATTAATAAAGAGTGAGAAATCACTGCAACCCTAGAATTTCTAGTTAGCTTAATTAGCCTAAAATTGGACTGCTGACTATTAAAATAGACTATTGTACTGTATATATTATCTTCCTAGTGATTTACTACTTCTGTAAAAGGAGGACTAGGAGAAATGCCTGTCTTATGCAAGAGAATTTTTGAGGCTGAGAAAAGATGTTTTTTGCTGGCGAGTGGGTGAGGTTTTGTTTTTGTTGCTTTACTTTTCATACACCATCACTGGTGGCGAAATAGAATTGACTTTAAAAATCACTTCGACATGATACTTCATTGCTTCTTCAAGTGGACAGTCCTCATATAGAAATTACAGCCGTAATAAAACTATTAAAAACAGTTATCTAGAATAGCTGCTACAATATGCTGAAGTATACATTAAGAGGCCGGATTGTTTTCACTCTGATTTTGTAAGATCAATAACCAGGCACAAAAGATGGTTAACTACAACATCAAGTCCTGCACAAGCTCTATAACTTATCTTTTTATGTCCTATGGTATACACAGCAATTATTAAGAAGTTGGACACTCAGTTTTCAGTAAAACTGAAGTGAGAAAATGAGTTTGACAAGGAAGGAGGCTTCTGGAGCACAAAGGTTGTTAATAGCCACTGAGACAGACAGCTGCCATTGTTAAATAGGGTGTACAATGGAATGATACACTTCTGTAAGTGTTAATTTTAGATCCCTTATCTTTCCAACCATATCAGGATGGACATAGAGGAAAATATATTTATTTTAGTCCAGGTCTTTTCTTTTAAAAAATTATTATGTTTGAACCAGTTTCTTTCTGTAGAAATAATTGAAGAATTCATTGGCATTTACCTGGTTCAGCATCATTTCAATCAGGTAAACACAGAGGGATATCAGAGCACAGCTACACAGATGGTTGGGATGCTCAGGTGACTGTTTGTCTAGTCAGTGCTCTTCTACAACATCCCAAGTGCTAAGGGAGAAGGGCTGATAGCGATGGTGGTAGCACCATGTGTGGTGCACTATTTTCCCTTAGTTTAAGGCCCAACAAGCATTAGTCTTATACAGGATCTTATATTCTACTAAACTAGAGAGGTTATCAGATGATTATAACAACACAATTGATGAACAATTGTTCATCAGCTACATGGATTTATCCATAAATTAATTGATAGGCAAAATCAGATTTCAGACAGAGAGTATCTACGTTATAAACAAAAGAAAACAAACAAACAAAAAGCACATCAATTACAAGGTATACATGTACTAGAAGTAAAGCATAAAACTGCTCATTAATAACGCACAATTCCCAAAGGGAAAAAACCCCTTACAAAATACAGTAAGTCAGTCACACAAACCAGTATCTAATACAAATTCCTTCATGAACATAAGCTTTTTACAAAGCTCTCTGTGGTGGTCATCACCTCACAATGAAAGTAGGTGCTGGTAGAAGGTAAAAGGAGCAAACAGCTACTGCAAAGCGCCAAGGTAAGACTGGTTACTGTAGATATGTACTTTGTTGAGTGTCTGCAGGGGTTATGGATCTTGGAGCCAATGTGGAAGTGTGGAGAATATGTGATGTTGGCAGAGGCATGGATGGCATTGCTTCCAGCTACTTTGTTTCCTTTGCTTTTCTTGCAAGTTGGCACTAATAGCACTGCCTTACATCTCATGGGATCAGCTCTCCTATGCCACGAGCAATGACCCTTTCCCTGTTGGAGCTCTCATCATCGAGGAGAGGGTAGTCTGGACTACCTGCCAGTATCTGCAAGCTACTTACAGCATGTCTTTGCTGGATGTCCTTTTTGTGCCCAGCTGAAGTGCTTTGGATGGTTCTGCAATAATCTGATGAAATATTCTTTTTAGAAAACTAGAATCTTTTAGGTTTAGTGTGAATCAAGGTTTAAAAAATACTGACTTCATTTTATTTGAAGTGCTACCATTCTCACAATGTAAAATACCCCACTGTCACTGCAGCAGCTCTGTTACAGCTCTACAAGCTGAGTTGCACGCAGAGGTGTGTGCATGCAGGAGCTTCTGTGAAGAGTGAGAATGGGCCAGGCCTTAAGCTTACTTAGGACAGGATGGAGTCTAATGCCTGCATGTGACACTCTCACCTGTGGCGTTTGAATTCTTCACTAGCTATTGCCAGCCCTCACTCAGTGATATGTGTCATTTTTTTACTAGTTGGTTTGCAAAAAAAAGGAGCATGAACATATTGGTATCCTACTCAGACTGGGCCTTCTTTGAAGACTAGGCACTCCTGTGGTCTCCAGCCTTGTTGGATCCCCCATTGCTATTCCTGCATAGCTTTAGTCACGTATCATCACACACTTTGGTAGCCCTGAATTAGCTCAAATCACTCAGTAGTCTGTCCCTTTTATGTTCAGCAGAAGACTAAAATTCACTCAAATCAAAGCAGTACAAAAGAAAAACTTGATTGTTCATTGACAAGTTGTTTTTCATATCGGCTATACACTAAAGTATAAGGTTATTTTGAAGTTACTCAGATTTGCAGGACAAAATATCAGGCATGAAGGATTAATTGGGCATTTTCATGGCTTTGTGTCACGATTTCTAGATTAACCCCTCTGGTTGTCCTTGCCAGGTTCTCAATGTATATCTCTTAAATAATTGAATTTCACAGGATTTGCTCATGTAATTGATACCATATGATTTTAAAATAAACCCATCCTGTGAAAAGTTAAGTCAAGCTATTGTAACCCAGTGACCATGTACTGCACATACTTCTGTGGCAGCATCATTGCCCTTCTGGCTTACAAATGAATTCTTTGATTTGTGAGGGGTAAACTCTGAAGCCAGTCAGTGGCTGAGGGAATTGGATTATTGCTTTGTAAAGCAGAGGGACAATGGCATTATTGCTTCTGAAATATATAGCTTGTTGATTTTCTTCTGTTTCTCTTTCAGCTTCAAGGAGTATGAGGGTGGAATGGGGTGTCTGTGTTGCTTCTCAGTATAGCTGCTCTCTTCAGGAGGGTGTGTGAAGCTGAAGCCAAGATGGACTCAGATGTTTGATGTTTTAGCAGAATCATTGCCAATGATCTTAAAATGTATATTAAGGTTGAAACAATTGCTACCCTGCAGTTTAATTTGATGAAAGGGCTTCACTTACCTTGCAATGCATATGACAACATGGTTAACAGTGATGGGATTGCCAGCATCTACACTATTGTGACAAAATATTCACCAGAGAACTTTGGAAAAACTCACATTCAGTATTCTGACACTTAGATTAGGCTCAAATTGCAATAGATGGATGGGGAGGCAAAGAAAAGTTATCTACCAAAGGTTTGTCTTGTGATCTTTTTCCACCTTTGTGTGGATTTGCCAGAGCAACTTAATTTTCTTCCTATTAAGCATTTCCTCAAATATGATGCTTCCTTTCAGAGATAATGTTGTCAGTCTAGAATTAAAATATTGCTTACAAACTACTTTCTTCTGGAGACACTTTCTATATCATTTGTCTATGAATGGTGTTTCTTGTCAAGTGACTCGCTCAATCTCCCTCTTGTAGTCTGTCTCTCCTGCTTATCCATCATTCTTTCAGCTCTTGTCATTTAGCTGATTTTCTTGAAAGCTGCTCCTTGAAATCAGATATTACCTCTCCCATCTTGAGGCACATCAATATAATTTTCTGGAAGACATAAGCCACAAACGTTCCCATAATGTTTCATGAGCACACAACATCAGAGGATTTCCTGTAAAGAAAAACTTGTCATTTTCTCAGTTGTGCATTTAAGAAAGGAAGGAAAAGTGTGAGAAAGAAAAAAGACATGTTAGGAAGCCTCTAACTTCCGTCATTAGCTCTATTTGACTTAGTGTGAGCTTGTGTGATAAGGATGGTTGCATGTTCCTTCTCTTTTTTCTGCATAGTCAGAGTGGGAAGCTAACCTTGTTTTTCCCTGTTCATATTAAACTGGTCCTGGTTCTGCAAAATATTAATCTCACAGCAGGTGTGCAAGTTGCTGCTTCTTACCTGTAACCTGGGGAAACATGGAGTGCTGCCTAGCTTCTGGGTCTGGATGCATACCTGAAGTGCTAATGATGTGTGAGGCCAACCCCTGGGTGAGCATCATCAAGAAGGAACCCTGGGTACATAGCAGGGAGGGAGATGGGATGCTCTCCTGCAGGTCACGGAGACTTTGCTGCTGGACATAGTAAGGCTGTATGCCACATGATAAAAATTGTATTTCACCCCAAATCCCTCTTTCTGTATGTATGCCAGAGTACCGATTCCACCTTGTTGTGTTGTCTATTACCTGTGAGATGAGAAGATCAAATACTTGCCTGAAAAGGTGAAAAAAGAAACGCAAATAACTGCTAAACTCTTCTTTTCTACTGCTTGTAATCTACTCTGAAAGTACAAAGTGCAGAGGGGTCTTCCTTCTGCAACCATAAATTTACTTTGAAGTAAATCTTATTTCTGTGGACAATCTCACTGCAGAGCTGTTTACATGAGTAAAGTGGGCCTTTATCAAATGGCATGGTGTCTTCCTATTGCACTCATTACCAAGGTCTGCATCTGACCAAACATAGGCTGCTTATTCTAACCCCTATTCTTTTCATATGATGAGAAAATGCACTTCTATTTCCACATACGTAAATCAGTAAATATTATATTAAGGTCCTTTCCTCACAGAAGTGTTGTGAGTATTCATAATTTTTTGCTTGCAGTGCCTCCCAGACATAAATGCTTTTAATCTGCCCACCTTCACTTTGTGCAGAGTGTGTGCATGTAACTGGCTATGTGATCCGTTCATATACGAACTATGGCAGCCTGTAGGTAAATTGGCTGAAAGCCCAACTGGGAAAGTTTCGAGGTAGACAAAGATTACTAACCATAATGATAAATTAAAGCAAAGTATCTGTTTGCTCAAGCAGGCAAGTATAATGGTATGAATATAAGCTGTTGGAGGCACAATTTGATATCCTACTACCAACAATACTTAATTCACTTCTCCCACCAGGCAGAGTTCTTCGCATATTGGGTATTCCCAAATCTATGTGCTACATTATACATGTTACATTCCATTAATGTATAAAATAAAAAGAAACATCTGGTTCAGACAGCAGAATATCTGTGGGAATTAGTATGCTTGAGGTTATCTAGTGTTTTACCCATCAAATCTATTCAGTATATGAGGCTTGAGTCTCAACTTTTCCATTAGCATGACTCCATCGATACCGCAGCAGTGAATCTGCTCAGAAGTGCAAGGCTGGGTAGGCAGCCACCTGAGCTGTAGCTCAGCTGTATTATCTCCACTCAGATTTAGGCATTTCTCACTGTTTGTCAGGGAGGACCTCTGAGAAGAAACATGCAATTCTCTTGTAGCTCACTTGGGGACTGAAGCCTTCACCCAAAACTCAATCAAATGAAACCTATGTCAAGGTTTGACGGTTAATTACCTTCCAATAATTGAATAGCCTACACAGCCTTATCCATGTCAGAAATAAAAAAAAAATAATTTACTTGGAGTTGTTTTGTTCTGCCACTGTCCTTTTTCGATGTCGGTAGAAATGGATACTAACAAAACATGCAAACCCGCCTCTTGTGAGGTTTGCAGGCAGACAGAGTTTAAAACAAGTTGTTTGTACCTAAAAGAGAGCCTCCTGAGATTTAGTTATAACTGATTTAAAAAATACCTGGAAAGAGAAACTGAAGAGTACAGCACATACCATGACTTGGAGACACCCACGTCCTTCAACAGCACCTTCAGTTGTTTCTTTTCACTCTTCTGTAGAGTGCTGTGTGTGCTTTAGCTCAGCTGAAATGCTTTACCAATCAACAACCTGCATAACTTAAATCACTAGATTTTTTGACAGAATGCAGTTTCTGTTAGTTATTTATTTCTTTCTAAAGGAATGTTCAGAGATGGAGCAGGTAGAGCAGGCATTTGTGTGCTCCAGGACAGAGTGCAATTTTTAATGTGTCAGATCTATTATACTTTTCCTGTACTGGAGAGTACCAAAGCTGCTCCTGGCCAGATCCTTCTTCCAAGGTTAATGTAAAATCAAGAGCATCACCAAGATGGTGCAAAATGAGAGTTCCTGGATCCAAAGACCATAGGAAAGTTTATATGTATTTGTATGCAATACAGAAGACAAAACATCACCAGTTCCCCTAATGTGTGTATAAAGCTATGGTAGAGTAAGTGGGAGGATGTGAACAGCAAAGCCATCAACACATAGAGGCACATTCAGCTCTGAAAGCCTCTTACATCAAGTATTGACCCCGTGTTTTCTGAGCTCCTGGCTGAGCTTGGTGCCAAATCAGTAGCTTCTGCCTGAAACCAAACCCTTACAGGACAGATGCCAGGCTAAAAAGTCCTCTTCCTCTAGTGAGGAGTGAAGTGGGGTGTGTGATTGACTGATTGATGGCTGGAACAGTAAAGTTGAGAGGTGTTGCTTCAGGTCATTTCGTAAGAGTAGGATCACTGAAAATACTCACATTTTCCTAAAAAAGACAAATGCTAATTTCCATGAGCAGTTAGCCAGAGTAATATATCCCAGCCTCCCTAACACTAACTACGGTTAGTGTGCTTGGCAGCAGAAACCCCTATTTGTCACTTCTGGTCACTTCTACAGGATTTTAACTTATTTAGAGCTGAAATGTGTCCTCTGGAGGTGGCTCAGGTTGCCCCTACTCAGTGGCAAAGGTTACTGTCATTGTGTAGCACCCCAGATTGCCATCACTTCCCCACCTGACTGCTCAGGGAACAGCACCCAGGCAGGCTGCAGCAATTCTCATTGCCCTGCAAGGAAGGAGCTAACTAAAAGATCACCTCCTCTTCCACGGCAATGATTTTGCATGGTGGCTTAGTTCCACTGAAAAAGATGACATCCATTAATAAAGAAAGAATGATTTGGAGTCTCTAGAGACAAGTTTTTTCAGGGACTTTTGTCATTTTCTGACAAATCAAATAAACAGTTGCCACATCCACCGTTCCAGGGCCTCTTCCTAATTTAGTGTTCTCATAAAAGTGCCATCACTCACCACAGCCCCTTCAGACTCCAGATAACAAAGCAAACGGTCTCTGCAAATGTCCATATCTTGTTCTGGCATAAATTGTATTACACTGATTTAAGCAGACCTGCGCTGATCTGCACCTCTTGAGGTTCTGCTGCAATGCCTTCAAATCTGGTTGTGTTGGCTGTGAAGAAAAGCTTCCACTCACTCTGTTCATAGGAAGAGCTTAGATACCAGGCTAACAAGCAGCTTTCTGCAATAAGAAGCCCTTGGCAGATAAACTGATTATTCTAGGCAATAGGAATGTCCTCCTTCCCCATAAATGGAAGGACAAGGGAGAACAAAGCACAATGCACTAGATTTTGAAAAAAGCCTCAAAAAATTGAAAGGAAGGAGAAATGAATTGCAGGACAAGCACCAAATGAAAAGCCATTCAATTGTCTAAATATATTACAAACTAGAAAGAAACAGAACATAATCTAATCCTTCTGTCTGTGGAGTCTGCCAAAGAGCAGGGAAATAATTTTCATAGCTTGGCATCTCTTCACTCCTATGGCTATAATATACATAGCATATAACCTTATATCCAAAATGTATGCTGAAAAGCTGCTCTAGTTGCTAAGTCTAATGCTTAAAAATTATGAAATACCAGAATGAACGCTGCTGGTGCAGTCTCAGTTTGGGCCTCTTGATTGTGTGAACAAAGTGGAAAGTCCTCAGACTTTTTAGGTGGGGCTCATAATCTTTTCTTTGGGAGAACATTGAAATAGATGGAGGATTCAGGTTTTCCTGATGTAGGGACAACTTCAACAGCAACTAAAATTTGCTTCAGGTGAACTCAGTCCTGAAGAGGTTGAATGTTTCAGTTTTTTTAATTGATTAGGAACACTTTAGTGGCATTGGATGTTGCCATCTTGCCATAAAGGAACAGTGGTTTGGCCCCTATTTTCATCCCCGGGTTGAAGGATCTTTTACGGGGTCACATTGCCTTTGATGCAGCACAAACTCTCCTCTGGTCTAGCTGTGAAATGCATCACAGCACCTTCATGAGGTCAGATGAGAGGACTGACTTAAATGGTGGCAAATCCATTTTGTTGTAGCCATTATATAAAATGACAACCATCACTAGGAGCCATCGCTAATGTTTTTAAAATAATAGCTGGCTCAGGGAAGATAGACATCTGATGCTTCAGAGTTTAAACAAAACACAGGCACTGGAAATTTTCAACCTGAAAAAGAGGCTCTGAATTTTTAACTCAAGTGTTATTTCTACTGTAGCTGACAATTCTGCAAAGGTGGAGAGAAATGTCAAAATATGTTTGAAAGCAAATACTTCAGGAACGTGTCAGGGCTTAAACAGAATAAATGGGCAACACATGCCACATTTATCATAGTTAAGCAATCCCTTACCTGCAGACCTACAAAAGGACAATGGTAATACCTGATATGTGTTAAGGACAAAACCTGAAGCTTCTGCTCTGGTAGGTGTGCTCTCGGTGGTTGGGGGATGCATAAATTGGGACAAATGAGAGAATCTCTTTTCTAAGTAGTCAGAAATGTCTGGGACGCTTCTATCCATCAGTTGTTAAGAACACACTGTGGGACTTCATAACAGGCTCAAAGCCCCAGGGAGGCATGGGGCAAAAAGGCTTGTTAAATCTTGTACATATTCTGTGAGGACATTTTGGAGGGGTTCCTATTTGAGAGCAGGTACCAACTGTATTAAGCTGGCAGCCTATAATGTACTTAGTGCAGGTGTGAATGGCAACTAGGAAGGTTATTATGTACTCTGGATTAAGCACAGGTGGAGAACTGTGAACCACAACTCATGTGAGTCATGGATCTGGGGTGTAGCACCAGAGTGCTCAGAAGATTAAACAGTTCCCCGTAGGTTCAAGAGGAGAGTTTCCCAGCAGGGTTTCTCTGCCCTGCTCCTCTTTTGGAGGACATAACCTACCCTTTTGCTATCAGCTTGTGAATCATTATCCCTATTGAAGAGCATCAGGCAAAAGATAGGTCGTTTGCAACAACAAGTGGAAGAACACGCATTTAGCTGCTGCCTTCTGGAAAGAAGAGGCCTACTGACAAGTCTCATGCGATGTGCCCTGAGCAGTGCTGGGATGTGCTATGTACTTCATCATACACAAGGCTATCGGGAGAAAAAGCTTTTCTTGGGGCAGGTTAAAGACTATACTAAGATCACAGTAATCCTACTGAAGCACCAAAAAGCCTGCTTTCTGTAACTGATGCTGGGAAAGCCACGACCACGTGAGAGATGGTGTCTGCTTCTGAGGTTGCTTTGCAGATGGGAAAGAAACCATTTGGATTCTATGAGTTTCCTTTGGATTGTGCTTACAGCAATGCATTTGCTCCTGCTGTGATGTGTTAGCATCAGTACAATGGTGTACTGAACGAGGAACAAGACAGACATAAAGCACGAATGGGACCAACTCAAAAGTGCAGGTGCAATAAGTCCTACCTACAAGTCACTGGAAATGGGGCTGCATATCACCAGTCAGACTGTTCTCCTCCCTTCCACCTGAGAAACAGGCATATGCTTACTTCCATTACACTTTCAGAGCAGAATTGCCTGTCCATGTTATGGGAGCTAATTATCACATAAAGGCTTAATATGTTACAAAAATGAATGCTGTCAGCTGTCTTAGACATTGTAGGATTGTAGCAACATATTCAATAGTAGTAATGACTGTTTACAGTGCTTAAGAAGGGGTTACTAGAAAAAGCCAAGTGCACAAATTATGAAGCAGTGCAATTTTTACGAAACTTTCATTTTAATAATTTGTTATCTACTGATAAATCTTTTAAATTGCTCACTCCTTTTCTTAAGAATCTCACTTCTTTTAGCCTGGATTAAGCCTGTGGAACTCCCATAAGGACTGGGGTTTATAAAACAAACTGCACTCCACACCACTGCTGAGCACTGATTTAAAGGAGATATAGACATTTTGGGAAGATTTAGTTCCCAGGGGGTAGGCTGGCTTGGGCACTTGTAGAGGGGAAGGAGCTGCTGGTAGATGGCAGGTGCCTGCTGGCCAGGTCCTTGGTTGTGCTGCTGTCCTGCAGAAGAAAGGCTGGCGGGTCAGGGGAGGTGCAGGGCTACTCTCCTTAGCATACAGCAACTTGAAGGATTTACACACTACTGCTGCTTATTTCCTAGCTAAATCTGAACCCAATACTAAGACCTGCTAACTAACGACAGCAAAGCCCCCCACTGGTGTGTAGTCACACATGAGAAATGGTTATTCACACCAGTGGAGGGTCTTTGTTTGCCTCTTTAAATTACTTTTTAATTTGATTCCATGATTTCTTGTTGCTAATATAGAGTTCAGATATGGTTTTCAGAGGAACGCTTTATCTACAGAATGTGTTTGGGCTTCATAATAGTGCGTCTGCTGGTTTGGACTGGTTTTTAGGGCAGTGCTCTGAGCTGGTAGTCAGAAAGCTGGGAAACAAACTGCAACCATTTAGAAATTGCCTCCCAGCTCTCCCCTGCAATGAAGGGAAGGGTCCTGCACAAGCACTGGTTTTGGCACGGCATATGGTCTCGCTGCCGAAGATCTCGCTGCTTTTTTGATAAGTGAAGCTTGGGATCTGCTCGGATCCCCAAGGCTGTCTCACAGACAGATGCAGGAGGAGACCTGGCACTTGGAGTGAGCCTGGAGAGCTGCTGCAGGCAAGGACTTGCCTTCTCCACCTCCTCCACCAGAACTGCGGGTGTTGAAACAGCAGCTGGCTTAGTTCTTGTTATTAATATGGCTGCCTGGATAACACACCAAAGCTGAGAGAAAATGGGTTTCCTGTACAGTTTCTGGAATATCTATAATTGCACATACTAAATACGTTTTCTGTCCCATCAGCTGGGTTGGGTGGGAGAGAAATGAAACCACACAGGATACAATTTTCTCAAATTTTACTATAGGCTGTATTTTACAATTCTCACTTACAGAGAGCAGTGATATGAAACCAAAAGGTTTGGTAACATAAATAAGTATTACTTACTGTGAATAATGGTTTCTGAAGTAATCCTATGCTTCTGAAAGTCAAGTATTTTTCAATTAGTAGCAATGTTTTTCATTTGATAGTTCCTGAAATGGTTGATACTCCTGAACACAGTTCTGGAAAGTAAAAAAATCCAGTTCTCTTGAAAAATATCTGAGGGTTTTTTTAAAAGGAAATATGAAGCATTCAAAGTTCTGATTTATGAGCACTGAATAGAGGAACAGATGAAGGTTTGAGGACATGAATTGAAAGATGATCACTGAAAGCTGCATGTGTCTTCCCTCAAGCATTGCAGTCTGATTCTTAATGACCTGAAATGTTTTCTTCCTCCTCTTAAGGTTATTTAACAAAAATACTCAAAACACCCTGGGCCTTCTAAAGCATCTTAGAAGTGTGGATGGCCAATTACAAGTAAAACTGAAAGTTAGCTGGGCTTACTAATTTGCACTATGAGACCCTGGAGTCACTAACAGGGTGCCCGAATCAAGTGTGTCAGTTGAAGCTGGAATTCACCTGGCTGATTGTTGCCAAATTTTCCTGTAGGTTTCTTTAAGTATGTAATTTGAAGTCCTTTCATTTTTTTTTTCAAGACCTCAACAAATTATGATGTCAAACTGATTAGGGATATCATGTAACGAACTCAGACTTCTTGCTCCACTTGAGACTGTGCTAATTTTCACGTATTTTCCACTAACTGGAGTGATCAAATAGCTTTAATTGCATTCCTGTCATAGAGGAAGATGACTTGAGATACTCAGACCCAGAGACCCCAAGAGGAACTATTGCTAGAGCCAAGATAGTATTTTTTGACTGCTTCTTTAAGGTCTGGGGCAGGGATGTTGCTTTGTAAAGGAGATTATTGCTATGTGTAATTTAATGGCATAGGTACTGTATGTGGGTTTCAGCTCACCTAACTTTAGACATTGTTAGATGTCTTCATTTCCAGAGAGTCACCTCAGGCTCCTTTACTGGCAACAGAAAGCAACAGGCACCTCTACTAAACCACTCTCCTCCTCCCGGGATAGGCATCAAGTTGGATGAGTGATGCTGCGGGGGCTCCCCTTTGTCCTTACTGGCTCCAAAAGAAACCAGTGGGTAATCTGTTCAGGTGCAGATGCCTAGAAGTCCCATGCCTAACTTACGGAATAAGTAGTCCCACTGGCCCTGAGTACTTAAATATAGAAATGTGTAACACTAGCATGGATTTCTGTTCCCATCATGTTCAGTCTCATACTGTAACTTGCAAATATAAAATATCCTATGTAAATATATCCAACTCTGTGCTATTTACAATCTAACTGGAAATTGTCCTGTAGTCTTCATGTTCTGGTTAGACACCTTCTTCCCTCATATTTTTTCACGAGCAGATTTGATTCATTGTTTACGACCTATAAAATACTAAAATATTTTGATGTAAAAAACAAAGCCTGTAGGTATTTTCTCACATACAGTTACAGCTTCTTACCCTACATGTGCATGTGAAGTCCCAAAGGTATTATTTTTTTCCCCTCTCTCAGGAACTTCCATTGGCTGAGTGGCAGGAAAGGTGCATCCCTGAGGCTTGTGACTGTAGCACCCCAAAAGATGCTGAGTGCTCCTGTAGATGGGGTAACGGATGGGCACTCTTCAAAGCAGGGCTTGATACTCAGGGTTTTTTGCACAGTGAAATTGCTTGGTACTGCTCTAAAAACTTTAAAAAAAATCTGTGAATTTTTGAATATTTCTACATCAGTGGTAAGGACCGAATTATCTGAATGTCTCTGCTTTCAGCTCATCCCAATTTTCCAAAAGCTGGTATTACTGGCTTTCAAAATCTGTTCCCACAAAGGGGCTTTGACATACCTAAGATACTCAAGTATTCTTCACATTTGCTGAGCTCTTATACAGCAGTGTCAACCCATACATTTAAGATCCAAGGGAGCACAACAAAAAGTACAAGAGGCTTTACAAGAGTGTGTCCCTCTATCTAAAATTCAGGTACACGATACGAGCAAAATGCTGCCCTCATTTCATACTGGCTGCCAATTTGAATTTAACAGATCAACTACAAACTGAAAGCCAGGTTTAAAAAGCAAGCAGTTAAAATTGCCATGTGATTTGTGATGCCATTCCCTGCTTGTGCAATCTCCTAATGCACCCAAAAAAATTACTAGGGATATTTTAAAAACAAAAACACCAAAACTTTGGTATAACAGCAGTTATGATTCAGAAAAAAAGAGTAGTTATAGAGGGTATTCTTTTATTAAGTCTAGTAACTTTAATTTTTTCTTTGTAATTCCTTTGCCATGCAGTGACCAATAATTTATTTAGAAATGAAAGACATAATTTCAAAGGATATTTATGTAAGCTATACTCAGTGTAGAGTGTCTTCACTCATGTGGATCATGGGCATTCTAAGTCTTGTACCAGGTCTTTGCAACTGAGACTAAATGCAGCTTTACTATACAGGATGATATATGTGGTTTGATGTGGGTTGTACCTTGATGTTAATTGAGCCGTACAGAAAAGTTAGTAAGTGAAGGAGAAACGTGGCCATATGTAAGGAACTATATGGGTATATGTACAGTGCATATGCATGTGTTTGTGTACATATGTATATATGTGTATATATATATGCATCTATAATTTATTTATCTGACCCACAGTTTCTGTATATAATCTCCCACATTTTATATATAACTGTAGCTTAGTTTCTTGGCAAAATTCAAGAACGAACTACTGAGCTAAACAAAAGTAGGCCAGCCTACATCAGGTGAATATCCTGCTGCTTTTATTATCTCTTTTTGCCCTAGCGCTCTTTGCCACCTTGGCATCAGCAAAATTCAATCTATTAAAATTGCTGCCTAGCATGTTCTGAAGTCCAACAGGGGATAAAAACAAACACATTCATGGCAATTGAACTGTTGAAACATGCTGAAAGGGGGAAAAGGGGTTAGCCAAACATTAGATTTGAGTGGTTTGGTACCATTTGCAGAGCTTTAAGGTGCTGACTTCTTTCAAGGTCCACGGAAGTCTATAAAAGGAAAGCAATCAAGTTTTCGGGGGATTTATGTTAAAAGCAGGAGAAGAATTTTTTCTAGATTCCTTTTGAAAGAAGGTGGCAAAGCTGGTTTCCAAAGCAGACCAGGGTAGTACATTGCTTGAACCGGATCCCAGCCGGATCACCCACAATTCACCAAAAACACTATGAAATAGCCCAGGCTTTTCATTCCCCCAGTAGCAGGACGGGTGCTGCAGGGGCACAGGGGTGGAATAGTGGCCCTAAAGAGGAAGGCGGCCAGTTCCTGTGCCCATATCCAACAACTGCCCAGCTGCAAGGATAAGCAGTGAGCCCCTCTGGAGGCTGGAACTGCTCCTCAGTCCCCCCCCAGCCTCTGCATTTCATTTGATTTACTAAGCTTTCTTTCTCCCATTTCCATTTTTCTCTCCTGTGCATTAAAAATCTTCTATAATAACTGCTGCTTCCTCCAGGAGAGCTGAAGCGAGATGCAAGTGCTGCTTCCCTTAGCCTTGCCTGAGGCTGAATTCGCTCCAGCTGCAGAATGGTCTATTTAGGAGGGAGGAGTCTGTTTCAGGACTCAAATTTACATCCTCAAACCTGTGATTTAGCCCAGAGTTGTACATTTATTCTCAATTAAATCAGCTATTTAAGTTACCTCTGCACAATACAGGAAATAGTTTCATTTCTGGAAATAAAATGCATATTGATGACATATGGAAAAAATTGCATTTCTTGAAATAGCCATTTCTTTTACCAAAAAGCCTTATTTTCTACTTTCACTTTTCAGTATTAAGAGGACTAGTCTTCTGAGTCAGAGCTCAAGAAAAAATATGCATCAATTACTGTGTTGAGAGGCAAATTTCAATGTAGGATGAGAGTCCTTGTGTTTCCTGTAACTGTTCTTTCTGCATATGATTTTTTTCCTCAACTTAATTTGTGTGGCTTTTCCAGTAGTATGAAATCTAAAATTATTTCTTTTAAAATAAATTTCTGAAGGTACTTCAAAAAAGAGCATGGAACAGCTTTTTAATACTAACAAAATTATCAACAATTGAAAAAATAGGAGTAAAGCTGTTGCAATTTAATCTGGTTACTGTTTGGCTTTCTGTTGTAGATCCAGTGAATGTTTCTTTGCACATAACCATCCAAGCAATAAATAATTTTTAACTTTGTTTATTTGCAGTTAAGAGCAGAAGGGTAACACCCACAACACCATCACTGGAAACAGCACTACGTGCTGGAAGAGATGTTAGAAAGACAGAAATGCCTCTTTGCCCTTTCCTCCCTGCCTTTCCCCTGTAAAAAGCCATAGGAGAAGTTGAGGTGTGTTGAGATGTGGAAAGAGAAGAGGCCAAGAACCCTGAAAAATTTAACAGAGTGCAAGAGGCAAGGAAACAATTTCTCTTTCATGGTTATTTGAGCTGTATTGCCAGCTTTACAAAGAAACATGCTTTTACACCACTGGTGGAACTGTGACTGGTTTATTATTTTTAAATTGTCTGCTGGGGTGTAAGATGTCCTTTGGCCGCAATAGAATCTTTGTGCATGGATCAATGACAGTGTATGACCCCTGCTGAGCAGCATTTCTTGAGTCACAGAGAAAGAAAAACAGTGCTTGCTTGGTGTCATCAGGCTGAGGTATTCCACTTGGCATGGCTTGGTTTGAATGATAATTTATGAAGCATGGAAATTTTTGTTTTGAAAAATTGTGACTGCCAGCCTGTGGGTTATTCTCTGTTTCCTCTATGTTATTCTCCATTATTTACCCATTTGTTTGCATGTGTGTGCTTGTGTTGTATTGTGGATCTATTGCATAGTCATTATTTCATGACAGACATTCAGGCTTCTTGCAGTTGCCCAGTGATGGCTGCGGTTTCAGGTGTGCACCTTAATATTAGAGGAGAGGCAGAAAGACCATAATAATTCAGAATGAATAATTCAACAACGGCTATCACACACACACCCTGTAACAGAGAACCCTGCTGTGCTGTCTCAATGTTCTTGTGTCCACTATAATCTTACAGCAGTTCCAATTAAAAAATTGGAAGCCAGTTACTTACACACAAAAGTAATCTTCATCTCTTCAGCTCTGCTACCACCACTGGCTTTCTGTGCCTGCAGAACGTGAGAGACGAGGATTTGGCAGGTGGTGCCAAGATGAGACTTTGCCCAGAGAGTTCCATTCTTTGGTGTGATTAAGCAATCACCACGCAGTCCCACTGGCATCAGCAGCTATTATGCAGCAGCTGCATAATCAGGCGTTTATTGGAAGAGGTGGGGAGGAAGAAGGGCACATGTTTGTCCTCTGTGTTCCCTAATGGTAGAGGATGAAACAATTAGAAAAGCATTGTGTGATTTCTGATGTGCAGCTGTTGGCCTGTGTTTTCTGGCTGCTCTGTAAGTCTGACGAGAATGAGAAGCTAGGAAAATGCGATGCTTGGGTCACAACAGCCCCATGCAATGCTACAGTCTTGGGGAAGAGTGGCTGGAAAGCTGCCCAGTGGAAAAGGACCTGAGGGTGTTGGTTGACAGCCAACTGAATATAAGCCAGAAGTATGCCCAGATAGTCAAGAAGGCCAACAGTATCCTGGCTTGTATCAGCAGTAGTGTGGCCAGCAGGACTAGGCAAATGATTGACTCAGCACTGGTGAGGCCGTACCTGGAATACTGTGTTCAGTTTTGGGTCCCTCACTACATGAAGGACATTGAGGTGCTGGGGCATGTCCAGAGAAGGGCAATGAAGCTGATGAAGGGCCTGGAGCACAGATCTTACAAGGAACAGCTGAGAGAACTGGGGGTGTTTAGTCTGGAGAACAAGAGGCTGAGGCGAGACCTTATTGCTCTCTACAGCTACCTGAAAGGAGGATGGAGCAAGGTGGGTGTTGGTCTCTTCTCCCAAGTAACAAGTGATAGGACAAGAGGAAATGGCTTCAACTTGTGCCAGGGGAGGTTTAGACCAGAATTTAGGAAAAATTTCTTCACTGAGAGGGTTGTCAGGCCCTGGAACAGGCTGCCCAGGGAAGTGTTTGAGTTGCCATACCGTGAGGTATTTTAAAAATGTGTAGAAATGGTGCTTAGGAACATGATTTATTGGTGGACTCGGCAGTATTTGTTAGGTTTGCAGTTGGACTTGATGATCTAAAGGGCCTTTTCCTACCGAAATGATTCTATGTTTCTATGAAAACTGATGTTGGTGTGAGCCTTCTGGGAACACAGCCTCACACATTCCCCAGATAAATCAGATTTTAAAGAGCCATTCTCCTTAGCGTCCTCAGTTTGGCCTCCTGTGCAGACCTAGCTTCCCATCTAGTGGCTTTTGCTTATATTCCATGAGCCTCTTTGCCAGTTTTAAACTCACAAGTAGTGGGTATTCTGCTGCATCTCAAGACATTTCCTTGGTGAATTACCAACTTTGAAAAGAAATGCATGCTTATGTGAGATGAATCCCATTGTCAAACTTCAGGTGGTTAAATGTTAGTGACTTGCATCAGCTCATCTTCCAGAATAATGTCAAAAAATCAATGAAGAGAAGATTCCAAGTGATTGAATCCATCCTAGGAGAGGTGAGATGAATAGCCATCTGGAAAAGCCTCTTTCAATGTATTAGTGAGGATGCCTAAAACTAATAGATGCTCGACTTTTAGATGGCTAAATTGACTGAGGTTAATCCCGCTCCTTATTGCCAGTCAAGATTTGTATAAATTGATTTTCCAGGTATTAGGTCTTTTTCTGTCTTTGTTTGCTACAGTCCTCTATTATCTGAAATCTCCTTGCCATGAAGAATTTACAGATTGGGATCAAATTGCCTTTTAATGTTCTTTTAGCCTTGAGCTTCTTAAACTTCTCACAGTTTGGCAGACTTTCCAAAAGTCAGATAAGCTCTGCAGCTCTTTCTGAATGCTTTCCCATCTGCCATGACAATTTCCTGCTACAGGCCCTAGTGAAAGTGACATTTTGCTCTAGCAGTCTCACCACTGCTACTGACATACCAGCTCTCCACTTCTAATTGGTATCTCCTCTTTATATACTCATGAATTTTGATAGCTTGCTACGTCACCATGCTGTATAGGAAATTGATTGTGGGTAGTTACCTATTGTATTATTGGATATTTCAAACGGTTCCAGGATACTCTACGTCAGCGATGCCTACAATAGAACAGTAGAGAGTGAGTTGTGCCATTATCTGAACCTTATGTCCATGTTTCTACTACATAATGTAAAATGTGCAATCTTAGTGTTGTGAGGTAGGAACTTTGTAGCCCAGGTAGGTGTGTGAAGTTTCAGCTACCAAAGCAGAGCTCAGTATAATCAGCCTTTATGAAGCAGATACAGCCTGTTGCATATTTGACCTTTGTAATGTATTTGCTAATTTTTATAGAACTACTGGAGAGACGTATGTAGAAACCTGATGCAGGACGAAGTTTGTGAATCCTTTAATCCTTTATCTTCTCTTAGACAAGTCTACTAGAACCTTGATAAAGCACTAGATTACATGTTGCACTGTGCAAGTTAATCTACTCATGTCCTTACATGTGGTCTCCTCATAGCGTGTCAGGTAAAGTGCAAAACCTAACCCGAAGAATCAGTGCTCATGTACGTTTTTGTGTAGAGCAGTTTGAACCTGGGACTGTTGGAGCCCAAACCTACATGTGTCCACAGTCCCAGGATTACTGCCTCACAGATATGAGGGAGATACTGTAGAGAATGTAGAGGATGACCAGAGGGCTACCTGATTGTTGATTGACAGAGCAGCCCTCCTGGTCATCACACTCAGGTGCTAATTGTTTAATAATAAAGCTAATGGCCTAACAAGGGGGGTGGACCATAAAAGGCAGGGCTCGAGGCACTAGGGTGCCTTCAGTGCCTGAGCACTGGGGGAAGGAGCAGGATGTGCTCTGCAAGTTGGGGGTTGAGATACTACTCAACCTACGATACCAGCAAGGATATTGAGTGCTGGGAAGGGAGGCCGGCTCTGCGCGCCCAGCGCTCCGGGGCAGCTTGCTGCCAGCTTGGGATTACATTGCCTAGCTTTGCCTGGATCCCTGACACATCGCCTTGCCTGGATCCCCAACAGGTACCATCCTCTGGAAACTTCATTATGGGACTGGGGGTGGTGGGCAATTTATTGCTCTTATAGTATTACAAGATTTTACACAAATAACAATAATGGAAGTATTGTCAAATACTTCAGTAATCAGGTAAGCTTTCGGTAACCAGGTAAGCTTTTCTGTCTCATCTGTCAAATGAAAGTAACAAAACTTGAGTAGCTCACATGAGCTCTGTGTGGATAAATACACCAGAGCCTATTAATACTCATTTACTTCTACAGTATATAGGAGCAGCACTAACCCCAGCTATAGCCAGTGGCCAAGAGAAATGCCTTAGGGATAGGGAAATGCCAGTCAATCCTCTAGGTAACTTTTACTAATTTTGCTTTTTAAACTTTCTAGATCACGTTTGCACTAATCTAAACAGAATAAAGGAGAAAAAAAAGAAAAAAAGCAAATGAGGTACAGATTGCTTTCACAGGTGAAATTTATTAGCATAACAAGCACTGGAAGATTAGGACTTAAAATGGGAAGATGTGGATTCCTCTTGTCACTATCCTAATACTTACCAAGCTCTTTTTTTCTGTTATCTCACTTGTCTCTAACTCCTCCAAAATCTGTCCCTTAGAGCCAGCATCATCTTATGGACTTTATTGTGTATTGTTCTTGGAATGCTTCAGGTATTTTTCCTTTTGTTTTATTTATTCCCAGGGAAAAGATAGAAAGAATCAACCTGAGCAAGATTTGGCAAATGCTGAATCAAGGGGGGGTTTTTTTCAATAGCATCACAATTAGGCTGCACTTTTAATACATCCACAATCTTTATCTTCTTTTAGTTATTCATGCAAACAGTGGAGCTCTTTTTAATTGGGATGCCATTTTCTGTTGTAAGCTCTGAGAGAGTTCAGTGAACAGTAAAAAAATAAAAAGACAACCTCCAGCCCCTCATTTAATTTTCTTTAAAATGTCTTGAAAAGCTAAAGAGGCACGTTTCTAGTTGATTTCAGTTATTAACTTCAGCAGCATAAGGAAAGTTTGAGAGGCTTTTGGTGATGAAAAGGGTGAACGCTGACTGCTTTTCAATCACGATTTCTTTAGGACTTCTTAGGTGAAGCTGTGCTGGAGGTGAGCTGTTAGCATAAGAATGATAAAAGGTGCTGGGTTCAGCAGCTCCCTATGACTCATCACTTTTCAGAGATGAGAAGTTGGGTATGCAATAGAAAATAACTTGCCTCCCTCATCTGCGTGACTGATTAAAATCTGTATCACTAATCAATGTAGAATATAGTTAATGACTGTTTAATTAATTTACTCTAATTTTTGATGAAGCTGACTGCAATTACTTTTCACATGCTGCTACATGATAGTAATGATTTTCAACAGAAAGAAGGCAGCCTGCATAGCGTGTGTCAGCTCTCTGAGCAGCATCACTTTAATGACTGCAAGGAATGGCTCTAATACAGAATTCAGCTCAGAGATATGATTAGGTAGTTAATACACATAATTCCTGTAACTATGAAGGCTCCTTTGTGCATAAACTACTCAACTATGTACCAGAGCTCCAGTCCTTCAGAACGTAAAATTGTAGCTGGACCTTGTTCCCTTTTAGATTTGAGCCCAACAGCCATTGTTCTGCCGGGGAACACATGAACTGCTGTGTAAACACCTTTCCATCGCTGCTTTCAACACTTACTGGAAGTGGTTATGTCTCCACAATCGTTTCAACGCTGAGATTCTTTGGAGCCTAAGTAAAGGTTACCAATACATAAAACACCAGGAAACATTACCCTATTGGGAAGTGAGGTAACTTATTTATTTCATACATAACCACTTTTTACAGTAATTTTTACCCTCCTATATTTTATGATGGGGGCCCAGTTTCCACCATTTATTCTTTTGATGTTGCTCTGTGGAGGCAACATAGTGTTGTACTGATTAAGCTAATTTCTCTGATGTTTAAAGCAATGTATCTCATTTGTTCTGTTTTGGGCTCACTTTATCACCTAACATGAGACTAACATTAGCAGTATTTCTAATTGTGTTCCAGTGACATCAGTGATGAGCGCTGTTCCTCAGGGGTCAGTATTGGGTCTGGTGCTCTTTAACATCTTTGTCTGTGACCTTGATGGTGGGATTGAGTGCACTGTTGGCAATTCTGCCAATGAGACCAAGGTGTGTGGTGCAGACAACACACTGAGGGGAGGGGATGCCATCCAGAGGAATCTTGACAGGCTTGAGAGGTGGGCCCGTGCAAACCTCATGAAGTTCAACAAGGCCAAGTGCAAGGTCCTGCACAAGCGTCAGGGCAATCCCATGCACAGATACAGGCTGGGTGAAGGATGGATTGAGAACAGCCCTGAGGAGGAGGACTTCTTCACAATTATCATTGTAGATATCTTTACATATGTATTTATGACTGTGATTATGTCACTTCTCCAAAACCTTTTAAATTCTTGAAAATTGTTCGCTGATTGACATCAGCATTCTCTCATGACGTAATAAACAGTAAAATGACTAATGTTTCTCAAATTTCAGTGATTTTTGATCTATTTTGCTGTTGAGACTTAAAGAGCCACATATCTGATATCTTCCTAATGATGAACAAACTGACTATGTCTAATTGCTGGCCTTTTCTTGAACTCCACAGTGAAACATCATTATAAAACCAAGGTCATACAAACACATTTAATCACTTTTCTGATGAAATGCCTAATTGCTTGCTGCAGTTGTCTCTGTCATGATATAATCAGGGAACAGTGACAATAGAAGTAATGATGTGGTAGATCCTTGACCTCAGCTCTCACTGCAAATAATTGTCTGACATTTTTACCATTTATGGTCATGGATTCAGCATTATCACATAAGCTTTTGACGATTTCATCACTGTCTGGTATTCCACAGTATGCCATTATTTCATGCAGAAACTTTAGCACACTCGAAATGATCTTCTGCAACCCCATAAAAGGATTCATTACATATGGATTTTTGTTTAATAATAATTTTGAGAATAATAAATTAGCCTGTACATGGCCTTCAGCTCTGCTGCAGCTTCTTCCTCCTTGAGTCAGGGAGTTACCTGTTCCTTGACATCCAAAATACATGTTGGGAGTTGATTTTCCAAGACACTGAAAGCAATGGGATTTTGCTTCAGAGACTTTTTATTTTTTTTTCTTCTTCCTTGTTCTCACTCTGTTAAAAGCACCAAGTGTACATAGATAGTTGTTTTGCAGGTGTTTTCAGTAGTTCTCTGGGGCATAGCCTACTTGAGATGGACACTTTTGTCCATAATTTTCTTTCTTTTTTTTTTTGAAAAGTGCTTTCTTTCAGTTCAGAACTCTGAGTTAAGCTAAATCTACTCAGAAATTCTGTTGCAACTTTGCACAAACACAGGGAGCCTTGCCTGTTTAGATCATTAACTCCAGCTCCTTAACACCTCCCCTTTTATTTCTTCTACTTGCAATATCTTCAGCTGATGCTGTTTATTCTCCCTGTCGTTTGCTTGTCTATCTGCCCTATTTAGTCTCTAGAAAACTGAAAGCAATTATTTGAATTTTATCAATGTAATAAAAGTTTTGATTCCTGTCAGTTAAAGCTGAATACAGCTGAAACTGCATAATTCAATACAAGGTATGGCAGCTACTCACTGCTTCATACCTTTGCTACTCAAGATCCAGCTAATCTTAAAAGCATGTCAGAGACAATTAGGGTGATTTTAAGTTACATTTGTATTTACAGACCTACATTAGGAATGATTGCGAGCAACTGACTTAGCTTTTTAAATGTAAATTCAAAAGTGAAATCAGCCAGGCTGGACACCTTTGATGTGCTATTGAGAGAAATGGCAAGACTGCATGAATGGATGTGGGTATAAAGCTCAGCTGTTGTGCTCAGCTGTAGTTGCAAAGTGCCTGGGTCTGTTTCTAAAGATTAGATGTGATAATTCAGAATTTAAGGTAGGAGCTTTAGAATAACCTTGCTATTTTATTATTTTATTTTTCTGCGCTTATATAAAATGTGTAAAATGTGCTATTACTATCACTATTGAGCACCTGGCACCTAAGAGGATGTAAGGGGTAGGAGTTTTGTAACTACTAAAATAACTACAGTGTCTTTTAAAATTGCGCGGTTTCTATTGTGACAGAGAAGATGGAATTGGTTGATAAAACTTCGGATGTCAAACTCATTCCTGTGTGTGATGCTGTAGTGTTGTGACATTATGCAGTGCAATTCTAGGCTTAATGGGAGTCTTCTGATTTCACACAAATTTTATGCTGCTATCTGCTACTTCAGTAGTGTTATTTGGGATTTGTTATAATGTAGACAAGGTAACGATCTTGTTGCAAAAAATTCTACTCAAAATACATGAAAAAATTTAAATACAGAAGAAGTTCAGAACTGGTTTCCAGTATTTTTACTAGCTTTCATTTCTCAGTGTGCAGAGATCACTTAGCCTTCAGATAACCTTTTAACTACTTGCTTTTGTTCTAATTAATTGCTATTTTCTGACAATTCATTACCACATTTAAGTTATATCACTTCAACTGTATAGTCCATTTAAAAGAAAGACTTCCCTTAGGCTGATGAATGTGACATCCCAATTTTAGGTGAAAGGCTGAGAAACAGCTCAAATATCAGCAAATGATAAAAATCCAAAATAAATCTTCCTATTTATTTGCATGTTTAAAGTACTGAAGCAATTAAGACTCGGAGCATTCCAAATTTGGGGCTTTTTGGTCCCAAGCCCACTGTCTGTTTGTGCTATTGGTCTCCTGCCCTGACAGCAAACAGGAGGCCTGGCAGGAGAAGGGATACACAATGCAAGATGCGTTTCAGCATCTGGCCCTTCTAGGAGCAGAAAGTGATTTCCTTAGCTGTGCTTTTGTTTTTAAGCAATTTCTATTTTTACAGCAGTTACGCAGTTCCTAGCAAACAGATAAGAATACTTAGAAGAAAATCAATTCAACAGTATCTGTCATTCTAATCCAATATATTTTGAAGGGAATGGAGGCACATATACAATGGTAGACATTGCCCGACACACCTAACGTCTGTTATTGGACAGATTCTCCAGATGATGTTAATTCCCAGACAATTCTTTCATAAAAGCACTACATGAGTATTCAGTTTTATTTCTTTCCATCTTTTTAAAAAACTATTGGTGCTCTAGTTTGTCATATTTAGTGTGAGTATAACATAAAAACCTAGGTAAGGGCTGTAAATAAAAACTATGCTTTGCCCCATGACGCAACATTCTGCATCTTTAAAGTAGTATCATCATATTCCTGTTTAATGGAGCAGTTTTGCAAATGTAAATTTGAGATCTTTCTTCTTTTCAAAACACTTTACTTAAAAAGTAAGGAGGCAGATTTTGTTCACTTTATTACTGTAAGTATCTCGTATCAAGAGCAGCCTCTGCCCAACACCCTCCTGCTAGTCCAGTGCCTAATATTTTTGGTGGATTATGGCCATGTTCACACTGCACATATGACCCATGTCAGTGACAATGTCCCAGGCTAGCTGACACAAGCAGGACTGTATGCCCAGCTCTTAGAAATTATTGAAGCAGAGGACCTGCTGCTGAATGTGGATACTGAGCTAGAGTAATAGGCTATATCCTGTTAAAAATTTGGTATCAAAAGGAATTCTCTCCTGTAGCCTTTCTAGCCACTAGCAGAGCATTTATTTCCTGTGGTTTTTGCACAGTTGCTGTGGTTGTGCTCAGTTACCTGCTGGCTTCTAAACTCTGCCAATATTTTCATAGGCTTTTTTCTTTCTTTGTTTGTAAGTGCTTTGGTACTTATTTGAAGAGGTGTCAGGTAGCAGGTGAATAGCAGCAGGCTAAAAACTATTCTACTTGTCTGAAAGTGTTACTCAGAAGAATTCATAGCAAAAGCAGACGGCAACATCTAATAAGGGGAAGGAAAACAAACTTTCTTTTGTCTAACCCATTCCAACTGCATAAAGGAAATAAGCATGGGCTTATCCAGCTGGGCCGACACTCTTCCTGATTCTGTACAACCAGCAGGGTTCCAAAACTGAGTCATGTAGCATAACATACATGATCACATACAGAGCAGACATTGCCTTTGCGTGCTGGTGTGCAGAAAAGCAGGCAACAGAGAGGCAAAAGTTAGACTTCAAGACAGTATTCCCTGTGACTTACATCGTTGAGGGAGGTGGGGAGGAGTTTAACATCACCAGAGCAAGGCAGAGAGATCACATTCACAGAATCACACAGAATCCTAGGGGTTGGAAGGGACCTCGAAAGATCATCTAGTCCAACCCCCCTGCCAGAGCAGGGTCACCTAGAGTACATCACACAGGAACGCATCCAGGCGGGGTTTGAATGTCTCCAGCGAAGGAGACTCCACAACCTCTCTGGGCAGCCTGTTCCAGTGCTCTGTCATTCAGCTGTTCCCCTTTCACATCTGGAACACAGCACAGCCATCGAGAATCTGAAGAAACTCTGCCAGGCTGCCCTGGCCCACACTTCCTCTTATGTGATCTTTCTTGCTAGTCTGACCTTTTTTATTCATTGTTAATTAACGATATTCTCGTGGTTGTGAAAACAATTCATTTCAGAAGTCAGGTTTTTGATTCCTCAACTTAAAATATTTAATTGTATCGCCTCCCTGGTTTGTACTGTGTTGAGCAGTAGTAACAATTTGCCCGCTGCTTGTTGCTGTTTATCTCCAGCTGTTAAAAGCTTGCTTAGGCTAACCAGAGTGCAGATTCTGACATGGACCAGTAAGCGTGGAGGGGCCCAGCCCATGCACCTCAGCCATGACCTGGAGGAACCACCATGAGGTGAGCCACAACTGTTTAAGCTCATTCACTTGCAGTCTGTGACGGTGTTTGGGTTGCAGAAGGTACATCCACCAGGACCTTCAGACCACACAGGCCTTTGGACAGCCCTCAGATGGTTTTCATACTAAAGAAGAAATCAACATTAGTTGGGCTGCAAAATCCATACACTACATGATGAAGCAACACTATTCTAAACAGGGCTCAGTGTTTCTGAGATTAAAGATTTCCTTCCTCTCCTTGCATAACACTGCAAGCCCTCTGCAGAGCAGCCAGCAGCGCGTATAATGGATTCCAGACTTCTATAGTTATAACAGTATTATGGCTATACATGGTCCTCTTTGTCTCAAGTAAATAATAAAGTGATCTACTTTGACAAAATGTTTAAACATCTTGGGGGTGGTTCTACCTACTATATAGTATTACTTGCTTGATTTTTTTCTCTAACAACTATTTCAGTCATTGGTTTCATTGCCAATTCATAGCATTTAAACTAGAACAAGAGAAATAATTATAAAATAAAAACACTTCCATATTTTTTTTTATTCCAGGGAAATCCCAAACTGCTACAAACTATAGGTTAATCCTGCCACCTTTTCTGGGACAGTTTTGTACACTGTCAGCTGACTGCAATAAGGATAAAATCTTTGGTGTTGCTGAGATTCTCGATATATAAGAATCACTTTCCTATTATCATCATGTAGTGTCTTCTAGAATGGGCGTGGTTTTCAACTGTATTAGGATAAATGTACTACAGGAAGCTAACAACTTCAACAGTATCTGTCACCATGAAAACTTGCAAACTGTTTTGGAAAATGTTTTTAACAGTATTTAAGTTCTTATGCCCTAGGATATATGCATATCTCACAGGATTAAAAAAAAAAAATCTATTCTGTATTTTCGAAAAGCTCATCTGTAAACTGGAACTGTTCTTATGGTAAGATACCAGCAACATATACATATACAAGTGTGTTTGTGAGGTATGAAAGAAAAATGCTTATTTTCTCCACAGAGGGAAAAGCCGGGATAAGTTTAGGACACATGAAAAACACCAGTACAAATGGAAAAGTTGATTTTATAGACTGGAAATCTGCTGTTACCAAAGCATCTAAGAGCTTGGTTCCATCATCTAGAATAATGGAAATTCAGGTATAAAATACAACAAGGTTTTAATAGATTAGGCAATTTTAAAACAAGTGATGGAAATTATAAATCCAGTAACTCCATTGCACTTTTTCACTGGTAGTACAATTACATTTTGAGAAGACAGTACTGAGGTCATTCATCAAATGTAGATTGCAGCAGAACTAGACTCTGAAACTAAGCTTCATTTCTATATGGCAAAATTACCATATTTTCATGTGTATAACCTGCAGACTATCTAACAGAGAGGTAAATAGCCAGGCAACTTCCTCTTACTCCCCACTGCCATAGCAATTGCTGTAGTACACAAGTCTGTCATTTTCTGAGGGAGCTGTTTACTCAAAAACCTTTCCCATGGTAAATACCTTGCCTGTGATCACTGGTGCCTACTTCCTTTTTCTTGGTGTATTTTATGTATTCAACTCAGATTGAGTCATCTATGCACCTAGTTCAGGGGTTGCGAGTTTCAAAAGTTGCAGGTTATAAGTTTGAAAATATGGCATCTCTTGTAGTGTTTTGTGTGCTGAAATACAAGGGATAAATACGGTTTTGCTAGGGAAACATCTACTTATTTCTTCCATTGAACAATGAAAGGATTAGAAAAAAAGACACCATTTTATGGGAACTGAGGGGAGCACAGGAGACGGTTCACTGGGGAAAAGTCGAGGGTTACTGGAGTGACTTATCAATGCTCATCTCCTGCAAACACAGGAAAAGGAGCATATGGGATATGCTCACCTGATCCTAACATACATTGCCCGCTTAATGCTTAAAAAAAGCAAAGAAACAGAACAACAAAAGTCAGTAATGGGAAGTGACCAAGAATCATTCAAGAATTATTGAATAGTTTCCTTTAATTTGCAATGGTGTGGTGGAATTACCAAGTGGCAGAACCAGGTTAATTTTTTATATATAAATATATATATATTAATACAGTCATTACATTTTCATACACACACACACGTATTAAGCTAGAATACAAGTATTGTACTACAAATGTTAGTCTTAACCTGTATGGCAATTCTGACTGAAGATTGGGAAACCAATGTGCATAAAAGCTGAATGAATTAGAAGATGAAAAAATGATAGAGAGGAAGGAGTAGTGAAAAGAAGAATGCTTACCACCAAGCACAAGTAAGTCTCTATCTTCCGTAGCACTGTTAAGACTCCTGTGTTTGGACAAGGCCTGCTAGAATGGTCCTTAACTCTGATCTGCACTGGGTACATCCAGTACCGGCTACTATGCCAAACGACCTCCTCTTTCACTGATTTTTGTCCCTGGCTCAAACTATCACTGCCTTTTCTATTATGAAAAACCTTCAATCTTATTTGCTCTAGATTTACACTTCAAATTAAAGGACAAGTTATTAAATAAACGGATTACTGCTATCATCACCCCACCTGCAACACAGTGCTACCCAAAAGTTTCAGGCCAAGATCAATGATGTGACTTTACACGCTCTACAGCTTCAGGAACCGCTTTCACCTTTTTCACCCTACTCATTCTTAGATCATTTTATTTTGCCAAAAACTCAGCACCCAGCCCTCTGGAATACTTCTAAAATACTCTGGTGAGACTGTACCTGCTCTGCCCTCTTCCAAATCTTTGTCCCCTAGCCAAGGAATGAGTCCTCACCTTCCTTGACACCTTATGAAGGCCATTGTTTTATTCAGCTCTCTTCCTTTGCTTCTGTTTTCTTTGATAAAAAGTCCAAAATAATTAAATATTTTTTTGTCCCATGGCTACCAGTGTTTAGTTTCTTCTACTTATATTGCATGATCTGCCTGCTCCTGAAGCATCTGGCTCCCATTTGGTCTGGGGTTTTTTTGGGTTCTGCTTTGTTTTTGTAGCATTTAACTTTACAGAAGCCTACTTGTGTCACTCAGTTAAATGAGATCAAGCTATGTTTTTTTGGTTATGCATATAAAAAACCTAACCCGGTTTTTATGTTGTTTCTGTGTCTCATGCCACAGCTAGATTTGTGACATCTCGCATTCAAGATATTTCAGTGCTGCTATTTATACAATCTTCTAAAACCAGACCAATAGATACATAGATACACCTAGCAATCAGGTCTTCAACACCAGACTAAAATTAAATTTATAATGGTCGCTGTAGAACAAAGATTTGTAGTTTATTTGTACCACAGAGTAGTAAAACTACTCAGCACTGAAAAATGGCAACATCTATTTCTCTGAGAACTGTATTAAAAGATGACTTAATATATTCTAGAGGAATAAATCACTCCTAAGCAATAATTCTGTAAGACAGTTCATGATATAAAGAATTATGTTCTAGAAATGGTGCTGCTCAGCCTGAATTTGCAGGCACTTCCAAGTACAGGGATTGTTCACACTACAAAACAACAGAGTCAAAAATATATCACAATATGGCTTAACTTACTTACCAGGCAGATGTACTCTGAAAAGACATCAGGGGTGGGCTTAAAGCATCTCCTTTTAAAGTATGTACTGTCTGTGATGTTTGAGGCTGTGGCTGAGTTTGAGGCTGTGTCTCTGGCTGAGGCTGTGTCTGTACTTGGCTTGGATCCTGAGCAGGGTTAATCCATTGGTTCTGTCCCTGTGTCATCCACTTTCCCTGGATTCCCCACCGTGCCAGGTAAAATTTGCAAATATCATAGTTCATTGAAGAGTAATATAAAAGGTCCAGTAACAGCAAGATCACCACAAAAAAGCCATAGATCCACACTCCTAACAGTGCACTGTAGTTGCTGTGAAAGAAGAAATGGGAAAACAAAAAAGTTATCTCATATATTAGTAATCATCATCATGTAAGTTTATCAAGGTTGTTTGTTTCATTAATTATATAAATGCAGTATAAAAATGGATGAAAGAAAAATTTTGTTCTAAAGCATGTGTCCTTAAAATGATTTATTTTTTTTTTTCAGTCTAAATACTGCTATATGCATGACATGGGTGTTTTTTAAACACTAAGGCTCCATCTTATAAATATTTTTATTTCTCCCTCCCATCTGTGTATTTATATTAGCACATAAATTTGGCGTACAATTAGCTTCAATACTTTAAATGAGACTACTGATATGTACATGGCTGATGGGTTGTATGTCTTATTCTGCAAATTCTCACTCCCAGAGAGTCACCCTACTGAAAGTGACAGGACATTTATGAGAGGAGGGTTAACCACATGAAATAAACTGTAATAACTGAGGCCAAGGAGTGCTCATATTTATTGAAAACATTCATTGCTGATATGCATTATAAACCACTTATCTTAAAAGGTGTTTAAGGTGCTTGGATTTGCTCTGAATTTAATAATTATTGGTAGATATAGAAGATACTAGTAGAAGTATAGGCTTTCAAGAGCAGCTGCTAGAGATCCCTTAGTTTGCTGGTAATAAATTCAGGATGGAAAAACATTGACAAGATCATATTATGCAATGCATTCCACTGGAAGGAAAATATATACGACATTAATATGTGTATGTTGGTGTAGTTATAATGTGTATATATAGGTAAAGGCCATGAAAATTATCAGCTGCTGACATGGTGCACGAAGCTGTAAAGCTATGACAGGTGACTGAAGATATGAAAAGAAAGGGGGGGAAAGGAGGAAAAGGTATTAAGGGGTCAAGAATTTGGAGACTAAAAAGGGGAAGAACTGCTAAAGCTCTGCTAGAGGTGCAATATTATTAAAAGAAAAATGACTGTCAGGTGCAAAGGCAGTTTGGATTGGAAACTGTGTGACTGGGGAGGATGAGGTCAGACAGAGAAGGGAAGAAATGGGTATGAATGAGATTGTTAGTTATACAGCGAGGAAGGCTAATCTAGACCTATGAGCTAATGTCAAAATATGTGTACCAGAGAGTGTAAAAACAAGTGCAAGCAGAAGGGGTAACTAGTAAAAAATGTCATCAGGAAGACAATCTGGGAGACAAATTGTTGGACAACCCACATCTACGTGAACCTGAACTTACATGAATAAAATTGAACACACACTCAACCACGCTCTTTCACAGACCTTCAAAGAAACATAGAGGGAACTGTATTTTATCCAAACACTGATCAAAATGGAAGTGCTGTGAGAAGAACAAAGGCTGAAAAGACATATTATAGATGCAAGCCAGAAAGGTATTTTGACATTTTAAAAACACTGAATCATAAAATCATAGAATGGTTTAGGGTGGAAGGAACTTTAAAGACCATCTAGTTCCAACCCCCCTGCCATGGACAGGGGCAGCTCCCACTAGACCAGATTGCTCCAAGCCCCATCCAACCTGGCCTTGAACACTGCCAGGGAGGGGGTAGCCACAGCCTCTCTGGGCAACCTGTGCCAGTGTCTCACCACATATCCCAAGTCTTTTCAGATCTAAAATATTTTAAGTCTCTGCTTTAAACCTTCACTTGCATTTAAACTTTTGTATGACTCATTTTATGCTTTAAAAAAAAAATTAGGATTTGAAACAAGAAATCAGATAAGAAATCAGAATTTTAATTTCTGTGTTGCTGCCTGTCAGCACTTAAGGAGACTGATTCTCCTCTCCAGAGAATGATTTTTCCACTACACAGATACAATGTACTTAGATTAAATGAGGTTCCATAGCAAATAACTGTAAGTAACAAGAGGAAGGTCAGAGCTGTTAATGGGTCCCTTCCTGTGTAACATTAGGATTATGCAAGCCTAGGATTTTTTAAAAAAAATCAGTAAATTTCCAGGAACACTGGAAGTAGACAAAATATAGTGCTTCTGAAAACCCTTAACTCAAGAGTCTTTGTCTCTGCTAAGGACTTAAACATGCATGCCTAGCTTCACACAACACTGGGTAGACCCTTGTAATGCATTAAAATCTTTGCAGTTCAGGCACTTGAAAGTACAAGATCTGGTTAATCCAGGCTTCTCAGCAGTGCTACTCTTGACTTTCAGTGGATTTATTCCTATTAGAGTAAACTTTTCTATTTTCTTTTAATATAAATAAAAGGGAAGTAAATGCTGGAGAAGTCAAGAAGAAATCCAGTGTAACAAATCCTATTGTTCCTCATCACTAATACCAATTGGATCCATTTTACAAATAGGTGAGCTGTATTTGATCCATAGTAAGAATGAAAATATTGGAAAACATGTTATTTTTGTTTCCGCACCAATGTGAGAGGCAGGAACATTTCTTATCATTGACTCAAAATAATTTGTTTTGTAAATTTTGGTTAGTGAAAATCAGAGCTATTTTGAGTGTTCCGATTTAAAGCAACAATTTATTAATCACGCCATATGCAAGTTATCCATCTGCTCCTTCTAAATAACATCTGTTTCTCACAAGTACAAAAATGAAAGAAAGATTTATTTTAATTAACAGACAGTGGGACAACACCACTATCCAAAAGGCCTTGTGAAAATCATAAGCAAAATTAATAATTAGTATGCTTTGTACACAAAGGGAAATTCCATACACTTCGATGCTTTCTGTTTCTCAAACTATGAAGATGGTAGAAAATATTAATTTTATTGATGGCTACTAATTATAGTAAAAATTAAAACTTCCCTACAAAATAAGATGTCTTAATTAGGAAATAAACAATCTTACTTATGCTGAGTAACAGTAAGGCTAGAGACACAGAAAATAACTGTGAATCAAAAAACTCCTAGGACCTGCTCTTATTTTATTGAACTGAATAATTTAATTGTAAAAGTTTCATCTTGTAATCTGATTTTCCTGTACTTATGTGCAGAAGTTTAATTTCAATTAAAACAAAGTGTGAACAGATTCCAAATTTACTGAGATTCAAATTATAGGGGTTTCTTTTTTCCTTCACAGGGACAATCAAGTATAAGAAGTTGTTCTGAGGTGCTCGTATCTCCTTTCCCTAGCTGGAAAGCTTGCCCTGCTCTGCTAGTGATCCTGACCCTTCCAATCAGTCATTTTTGAGGTTTCTGTTCAGGTTCAACAAAAGGTTTAGCAATATAACACTGAAAAATACTTCTAAAACTATCTTGCCCAGTCCTCTGCTGCTGCTGGCACACAAATACAAAAGCTAAATAAATCTGGAGTAAAAGTTACAGGACAATTTCCCTTTACCTTCTCTGTGAAACAGGGTAATTCATGGGGGTATCAGAAAAGCCTAGTAGCTCATTATTTTAAGATACTTCTGTCTTTTATAGAAATACCATGTATATATAGTATAGCCTTGATACAGAGCCCACTTGTGCAAACAGAAAGATTTTCTCTGTCTTCAGGGAGCCTTGAATGGAGCTCTCTGGAAACAATAAATACTTTTACCATCTATCTCCTCCTATTCTATCTACAGAATCCTGCTTAGGTTTCTATAACATCCCAACACACAAATGAAAAGACAGGTTCTTTTATTATTATTCTTACTCATGTGATTCCTTCCATCTAATTAATTAACTTCTTGAGACAGATGACAAACAGGTTAGGACCAGGCTATATATATTTTTTGAAGAGTTTGTTGTTTTTTATGTGCAGCACATGAACAGAAAATAATTCATTTTTGATTTCAGGCTTAAAAATCACAAAAAATCTAAAGAATTGTGAGCAGAATTGTACAGCTGCAGAGTCTAAATGTGGGCAGATGGCCTTGGAAATGGTTTATTTCCCTATTCTCCTTAGACAGGGCTGTTACTTGCAATAGCAACACTTTTTAAGCGTTGCCCCAAGGAAATGCAAGCTTACCTCCTAAGCAAATGCCTTGGTACTTCTAACACTGACAAAATCTGTGTGTTTTTTGCATGTCAACATTAAATGTGATTTTTTTTTTCCCCCTATTTTGTTTTTACTGTTATCTCAAGGCCTTTGCCCAAACCTGTGTTTTCCTGTAGAATCTGTTACTGTAGTACCTTCCAGTCTTCCCAGCTAAAGTACATCTTTTTGCAACAGTTGGTAGTGCAATTGATTATTTTTTTGCTTTCTTGTAAACATGACTTTCTGGGAGATATTTAAGCAAACGCCAGCTCTGCAGGGGACATGCTGTATATGGAGAAAGGTAGTGCTATTCTATCCTCACATTGTTTTTGGTGCAATGTTGTAGTGTGGTATGTAAGAGCCATTCAACCTTGAAAAGCTGCAATAAGAGATAAGGAAAAACATGGATGCATTACAGACTGCCATAACACTGTTCTAGTATCAGATTAAGGACCTCTAGCATAGTAGTACTGCTGATAATCCACCAAAAGATGCATAATAGAGAATCTGAGAGAGTATAAATACTAGATTCAAATTAATACTATTTTTAAGAATAGTTAAACAACTTATTAGACAAAGTTTTATGGAAAAATAAGTTGGATGGCAGAACTTTGTTAGACATTGCTGGCATTTCTATATTTAATGTTAAATTAATTTTCACATTCAAAATTATTATAGACTGATTAATCTGAATGATTGCAAAGATATAATAGCCCAGTATTCCACCCTTAGAAAAACACAGAAATCTTTTGTTATAGTAATGGAAAAAATGTAAATAACCTGACTTTTTATTGTGTGACTGCAGAAGACAAATGTGATTTTTCAGCTGTGCCATAACAATGAAGTTACAAGTCATTCCATTATTTTTTTTCCCTCAACTGTATTATAAAACAAGAAATTTGTTTTGATGATCACAAGAATAGCTAAAGGGAAAAATAAACAAAAAATAATATTGAAATAAACTAAATAATAATATTAAATCACTCTTCCCTGAAATCTATAATTCTTTTCTCCAGTTCGTTGCTATTCCCATATCTTACATCATTCTCCCCAGCCACAGTACAATAGGTTTCATCAGAATTTTTTTCAGTGGTGTGTGAAATTAGATCTAAACAAAGAGCTGACTTTGTTACTGGAAAATGAACTCTGGATGTATTAAAATCCAAATAAAGTTAAATTATTGTATATGTTAAATAAAGTCAGAGTGCATTAAGTAAGATGCTTTTTACAATGTTTTTTGATGTAGGCATTTAGGCTTCACTTCTTTCTGTCCCTTAGTTAAAATCATCAGGAAGTTTTCTACAATCTCAGTGAGCTCAGGGCGAGGAGATCTCTCTCCCTCTGTCTCACTACATTGGTGGAGTTTTATGTAGAAAGTTTGTGTCTCTTCATTTTCCTGGTGCTGACTGATTTATCAGAAGTGATGTTTCAGGAAGTTACAGAAAGGCTGCATCTCTAAGCTACACCTCCAGAAGCTTTTTATTGTACTTAGCATGATTTCACACCTTTGCTAAAGATCAGCACACAGCTAACGTCCACAGGAAATTCTGGACTGAATACAGACATGGTAAATAGTCTGCAGGTGATTCTCAACCATGAACCTTACCAACAAAGACTACACAGGTAGCTCTTTCTCCATCGCAATCGAATTAGATGACTTAAAAAAAAAATAAAAATGAAGATTGCTACATGAAAACTGATATAATACTTACACTATGCTCTAAATACTTTCATTAAAATAAATACTGTAGTTCATAGAATACTAAATTACCTTTTTCACATTGAAGAACTGCTTAGACACAACAGCCCTACTATATGAACAGCCCTATATTTATTTCTGTGGGGGCGAGTGCATGTGTGTGTGCAAACAGAGAATGCAGGAGGCAGAGAAACATTCGACATCCAAGGCATATTTTGCAATCAGACTGTACCTGTCCCTCTGTGCATGTCTGGTCTTGAAAGTGGCTGATTGCCCTGTCCATTTCAGGTTGTTGGTGAAAAGAAGAAGAGAAAGGCCTTACCTTAGTGAGCTCTGGCCATGACTACACGGAGTTGCTGCTGAGATACTGGAAAAAGCCTGAAGCATTGGCTTTCTACTTGGCTGAACTACAACTGGCCTGTAACATCCCAAACTCTGTGATGAAGCTGTCTGTTAGGCAGGCTTGGTTGATCAGCAGTGTTAGTGCAGTAAGGGAAAAAATAAAGCAAATTTGCTATGTGCAACACAAAGAACTAGGAAAGTGTGGGGGCAATAGCCACACTAGTCCATTCTTGATACTCTCTTCTTATCACTCTAAGTATTTTTATCACACTCAAGTGTGAAGCAGTTTTCTTGCTCTATTTGTGACTATGTGTGCAGCCCTTATGTACCAAGAGTCCTGCGAGGATCTCTCTTCAGGCAGGCAGCCTACTGCTGCCATGGTAGCATGGTCATCCCAGTAAAAAAGGGGGGAGCACATCCTATTTTTACCGTGGAGTGTACGTAGAGTATGCACTGCATGGGGGCACTGGGGCATACTGTGGTATAAACTCCACCAGGTTGCCTGAAAGCATATATGCTGGCAGAGTTGGGTAGTCCCAGGTGAGGGTGCTATCAGTTTCTAGATGGTTTGGACTGCACAAAGGGTGGAGAAAATGGATGGCCTTTAATAAGCCTGTTAGACCCAAAGTGTCTCCCCAGCGTTCTGTGGGATATGTTCTCATGATGCTCCCAAATGCACTGCAAGGCCAAGGCAAAGAAATTCCACCTCAAGGACACAGCTGCACATACAGTAACAAGACAGTATAGATCCACATTGATTTAAAAGTATCTTATATGGGTAGAGTCTGGTTTTGTCTTTCTTTTATACTACACAGTACTCAGACTTCTTTATAGTAGGTGATTGTCACTTTAACACTTGTGAAGTTAGAGTATGCAACTTCTGCATCTATACAAGATTCGAACTTCTCTGGGCAGAGCTGTATGAGGCGTGGTTGTAAGGAAGATGACAGTTTGCTGACTCCATGAGCTGGCTGCTGCTGGATGCAGCTGCACACAGTGAGTTAAAAGAGCCGACATCAGTATTCCAGCACCATAGTCTCCTAGCAGCCTTGCACCTGCCTCCATAGGAAAGAATGACAACACACCAACTGACTTTTGCACTGCAGAAGAAAACACTAAAATCCCTGTTGTAAACAAAAATCAATAGACTGGAATTCTAGTTGTCTTTAATCTGCCCCATCCTTACCCTGGAGGGGCTAGATACCAATAAAAATGGCAGAGGAAAGCAGACAGATCAGAATTCAACCTGAAAGTTGTCCTGTGCACCGGAAGAAATTGCAGCAGATTAGTGTGGCCAGGATGTCAACTACTAAATACGAGACAGAATACATGTGAAGATTTTGCCATCATAAATAGGCAATCAGTAACAAAGATCTACTTGCTACTTAATTTTTCTTTAGAAAAAAAGTTACTGATATTTATTTTAGGGGATAGGTCCCAGCAGTACATGGAAGTTTCCCAGGTAATAAACAAGGAGACCACACAATGTTGGCGTATAAGCAAATACGTTCTGTCCCCCAAGGCAAATGATTACAAGAGATTTATATTCAAAACATCAGAGATTCAAAATAGTGCATTTCGGTTGATATGGAAAATGTCAACTCACTCCCTCTTTACCCTATGGACAGCTTTGAGGTTTATTTTTACTGATACACATTTAAACACAGTTTGGATCAGATTGGGGTCAGGGGAAAGACTGCTGTAAATTTTATATGTAACTTTTATATGTAACTTTATATTTGTTACATTTATATTTGTTATATTTATATGCAATTTTTACATACATCCTCTCCTAGCAATGTTTATAGCCCATGTTAAAGCAAAGAAAGCAAAGCTAAAAAAGCCTTTCTTTTATGAGTTCTGTAACAGCAAAAGCCTTTTAGTAATGTTTTTCTGTATGTGCAATTATTCTAATTGCTTCCACTATTAAGTATACCTCAGACTATGTTATTAGATCAGGAACAGTTTGGTGAAGAGTACTTTAAAACTCATTTACTTACTTATGCATATATCCATCTGCGTTCCCTGTTAAGTTCATCTGCATAACAGTCTGAAATTCTGTCTCATTGCAGCAGTATTTAAATACTGTGTTGTTATGGTGACAGCAAAAGATGTAAGATTTATTGTCAGAAAGACGGGGGCAGTGAAAACCAAAGTGGTAGCGACCTTTGTAGTCCGTATATGGCTCGCAGACCCGAAAATGTGCGGACAACACTGTAAAACAAAGAACAATATTGGCTTTGTGAGTCACTGCTGTTATCTGTATGTTATGAACTATAATTTTTCATTGGCTAAGCTTAAACAATTGCTGTTTGATTTCTGAAAAACATTAATATTTCAGAACTTTCAACATCATAACACTTAGTACTAAAACATTACAATATTTAGCCTCTTGTATTTTGACTTTTGTTGTTACTATGTCCCTGATCACTATTATTGCTCTTAAGGGAAGAGAAGAAATGGGAAACATTTTCATGCTGCTGTTCTAAATATATGGCTATCCATAAACATCCAACAATATGCACGTTGGATTCTCCTGGGATGACTTAATAAAAACAAAAAGCCTATGTAAAAACTGCAGTAACAGTTTGATGGCACTTGATTTACTGTCTCTATTCTTGACAAACAGTATCTTCTCTACTCTAAAGGTCATTCTTTGATAAGGATTATTCTGCCAGAAATAGTAATTACAAAACAGTGTAACAGATCTGAACTTCAAATTTGCAAATAGAACTAACAGAAATACAACTATTCCTGGGAGTTCTTACATTCCTCCTTCATTAAATTCTCATATAAAGCGTTTATCATCTCTGAGAACATTTCTTACAGGAATATATTACACTGATTTCACCATCACTTTTCCTAGGAAAAAAAAAAAAGAAAAAGAAATGCTCTCCATATACATCTTTTGAATGCAGACTTGATGCTGACTGTTGTGTGGTGACAGGCACACTATGGTTACATCTACGTGGTAAGACTGTGGGCAAATGCAGGCTCTCTGACCATGTTCTAAGCCTACTGTTCTGAACTGGAAGCTAAGCAATCACCTTAAGTTTCTCTGAGGATGCAGGTACCTTCCAGTATGGTTTAAGCAACCACATGCAACTTCCTGGTTGATCTGAAAAGTCTTGTAAGAGACAATATCTGGTTCCACATACTGCCAACATTTTAACTGATGTAGTTTGTGTTATGGTAGGCCTTATGGCACCATTTAAGATTACGTGTACTGTACAGACCCCCTCAAGTCCTTACGCTCTAAGGAAAGTGAAGTGTAGGAGTCAGGAGTCTGAATACTCATAGCAGTGAAATGTTTTTACAGAGGCACAGCAATGCTGCAGGTAGCTGTGCTTCATAAGGTTACACCAATTAATAAAGGGTATTCACTTTAGAGTGATAGAATTAACCCTTGTAACTTGATATGTGATTTTTGTATCAGTTTACCTGTACAAGATGTTACAGATAATGACTTGTATGGACTTAGCTTAACTGTATTGTACCTCTCTGCACATATTCCCCATTGATCTGTAATTGCATCTGTGCATTTTATCCATCTAATCCTATTTTTTTCTGTGTTGCTTAAAAAAACCTATTCCTAACGCTTCAATATATTTTATAAAATTGAGAAACAAATTTCAAGAATCTCTTACTCTCTTTCTGTAGGTTTAGTCACATTTTAAAGATTTTACAGTGGATATTACTTCCTTATTTGTGTGTATAGAGGGAGCCTAGAACAAAAAACAGAGTACTAAACTGAAGAGAAGACAAGATAACTTATACTGCCTTCTGAGTGAAGGAAAACCACTCTAAACTCTACATTTATATATGAATATACACATATGCACACTGGCGCACACACACACACACTTGGCATCATTACTTTAACATGAGACAAAATCCTTTTGTAGGTTAATTCAGTCAGGAACTGAAAGTGCTAGAAGAATGCTATTTCTAAAGAACATAGATATAGAGAAAACTAATTACATATCTCTTCTTGCCCTGCCTGGGAAAAAATGTGTGTTTCAAATCTGAGAATGCTATAATCTGTAAAGAAACTGTCTTCCTTTAGACTTAGATTTTCAAAACCCTCTCTGTCTCTAGCAACAAATCTGCATGTTCAAATTCTGTCAAAAAATCACAAAGCATGTAATTGCATGAATATATACTTGTTTGAACAAGTACTTCCTTCCCTGCAACTCCCTTAATTAACATAGAAACAATGAAAGTGTTACCAGATTGATTAAGTTTTGAAAAAACTCAATGGTTGCAGTTGGAAGGGACCTCTGGAGGTCATCTGGTCCAATCCCCCTGCTCAAGCATGGCCACCTAGAGCCTGTTGCCCAGAACCATGTCCAGATTGCTTTTCAATAACTCCAAGGATGGAGACTCTGCAACCTCCCTGGGCAACCTGTGGCAGTGCTTAGCCAGCCTCAAAATGAAAAAGTGTTTCTTCACATTCAGAGCAAACCTTCTCTGTTTCAGTTTGTGTCCACTGCCTCTGGTCCTGTCACTGGGCACCACCCAAAAGAGCCTGGCTCAGTCTTCTCTACTTCCCTCTTTCACATATTTATATACACCCCCTGAGTAAGAGCCCCTTGAGCCTTTTCTCTTCCTTAGACTGAACAGTCCCAGCTCTCTCAACCTTTTCTCATATGAGAGATGCTCCAGTCCCTTCATAATTCAGTTGGCCTTTGCTGAACTCTCTCCAGTAGCTCCATCTCTCTCTTGTACTGGGGAGCTCAGAACTGGACACAGCACTCTAGACGTGTCCTCACCAATGCTGAGTACAGGAGAAGGATCACCTCCTTCAACCTGCAGGCAGCACTCCTGCTAATGCAGCCACAAAGACAAAGAGCTTTCCAGCGAGCTGGCCTCCAGCATATACTGGTCCCTGAAGTTGTTCCTCCCCAGGAATGTCCAGGACTTAGCACTTCTCCTTGTTGAACTTCATGAGGTTCCTGTCAGCCCATTTCTCCAGCCTGTCCAGATTCCTCTGGATAGCACCACAACTTCGTGGTGTGTCAGCCACTCCTCTCACTTCTATATCAACACAAAACTTGCTGAGGTTGCACTCTGTCCCATCATCATTTTAGTTTCAACTGTGTATCATTTGTTCTTTGAAAACATAAATCTAGAAAATACCGTATGGAAGAGACATGTGGCATGGGAGAATTTCACAAACTAAATAGAACTTTTAACTAATTATTTAATTTCTAACAAGAATAAGAGCTTGATTCAGTTACTTAAATACAGTCTCCAGTGCCAGCTAAGATTTCCCTTGTCTGTTCTGTCTGGTCTCCAGCTTTCAGTCTCTTGTAGGTCCGATGCATACATGTGTGATCTGGGGCAAGTCAAATGGCATTAGATGTACATGGTTAGGCACCTCTAAAGGTCCCTATGTATTCTGTAAATGTTTGCTATTAACTTCCAAGGGTGCACTACATGCATTGTAATGCACGTAGTCCCACTAGTCGTCATTACTAGGAAAAAAAGGTGAATTCATGCCTGATATCAACAAACAGAAAATAAGTTTTATTCAAAGAAATACAAGTAAAGGGGTAGCCTTCATAGTGTAGCAACACACTGCCAATACCAATGTCTATCCATGGTATTTTTATTTACAGTATCCAGCAAAAAAGCACCCATCTAATCCTTCTTTGATAAATGGCCAGCTTCAGATGCTTCAAAGGAAGATATATATGTGCTATATCAAAAAAGCTGTGCAATAAGCTCTCTGGTAGAAAAATGTCTTTCCATTTTTCTCCTTTAGGGGTTGCTTATGTCCTAAAGATTTGTGTTTGGGTTTTTTCTCCCCACCTTGTCCTGTGTTCTCCCTATCCAGCTGAAGGATAACTTTCACTGAACCTACAGATTTCTTATCAGAATTAGATGGCTTAGTGTATGTACTACTACAGTCGCAGCCATGGAGAAAATATAACTGATCTGAACTGATCAGTTTGACAGTTCTCACTTTTTCGCCATCTTGACTTATTCCTTCTTAACTGGAATATCTGCACTTCAATTATATGAGCTGCTCCTAGGAACCAAAATTTTCCTCTTTGATACCTGCAAAGCTTCATAGTGCAACACAAACTTTGTTTATCATGCATTATCAACAGAATCATCATTTTTTCAAAGTGCAGGTATAATGCCTTTTATGGTTAAAGATATATTAACTTATTTTTCTTTTTAAAAGTTACATTATTACAACTACTTACACATCAGTAATTTTTGAGGCCTCTAACATAGATGGTGGTTTCAACTTTGGTACATTTTAATGGGAGATATTTATTGCTAAAACGAACTTTGCAAATAACAGGATACAAAAAATGTAATTTTTGGTACGCAATTACTACAACTTAGGTTAGGTGAATTACACCTGTGTTAAGCTACCACAAGTGAACAGCAGCCCTGCAAGGTTATACCTGACTTGTATATACATCTAGTGCATGTCGTAAGAATTAATACCGGTTCTTAATGTTTCATAACCAACGGAATACTTCCATGCTTCTGAAATTATTCAGCACTCCAACAGGGACATTGCATTGTGAGAATACACTAGAGGGCTATAGGACCCTAAGAAGTTTATCTTGCTCATCACTGCAAAGCAGTTTACTTAACAGCACACATGAAAGTATCCCTTGATCCCTAGTCAGGTCCTTTGCCCATTTTAGAAGGAAAACAAACCCCAAACTTCTTTGGGGATGAAAACTTGTGGAAGGATGACTACAGACTGAAGGGAGAATGAAGGTAACATCAGGTCAGAAGAGAAGTGATGTCTGTAATAAAATGTAGTCCTGAGCAAGTCCTTAAATAGTAAAATGTGTGTCAGTGATTAAAATAAATGCACAAATAAGAGCATAACACAATGTTTGAATTACAGTCTGAATTTGTTAGTCCATGTGTGGTGGGTTAACCCTGGTAGGCAGCTAAGCACCACACAGCTGCTTGCTCATTTCCCCTCCCACTGAAATAGGCAAGAGAATCAGAAGGGCAAAGCGAGAAAATTCGTGGGTCGAGATAAAGACCATTTAATAAATGGGTAAGAAAAAATAAATACTAAAAACAAACAAAAACCCCCAAACAACCCATAAATTATGCTGAAGGAATAGGTCACTACCAGCAGATTGATACCCAGCCAGTCCCTGAGCAATTTTTGGATAAACTCCCATCCCAGTTTTATTGCTGAGCATGTTATACCGTATGGAATATCACTTTGGCTGGCTTGGGTTTGCTGTGTCCCCTGCCAGGCTCTTGCCCAGCCCAGCCTTCTCTTGCCCAGCCCAGCCTTCTCACTGAGGTGTACAATGAGAAACGGAAGGAGCCTTAACCATGTTCAGCAACAGGTAAAATACTGGTGCATTACCAACACTGTTTTGGTCACCAGTCTAAAAGCCAGCACCATACTGGCTGCTGTGAAGAAACTTAACCCCACTCCAGCCAGACCTAGTACACAATAAAAAAACTTTATCAGTTTACATTAATCTGTGTAACTTTACTTGCTGTCTTTCTTTCTCTGAGAATCAGAGATCCAATAAACAAAGAGTAATTTTTTAAAAAAAGTATTTTTCCTGAAAATAACTTTGCTTAAATCCTGAAGATTAATGAGTCTTATTTCTACAGAAATACTTCAGATAAAAGTATTGTGCCTGAAAGGCTCTTAGTTGTCTGTTGCTAAGAGGTCAGTTGTTTCTGAAATGGAGCTGCATATGCAAATTCCCATAGTATTTTTGGGAAGTATTACTGAACAGATCAGTGATATAGATGCTCTTATCTCTGTTACTACTGATTTTGAGAGGAGAATAATTTGTCGTTCTTCAAATAACTGATTTAAGCTCATCTTAAGATCTATCTACTCTACCTTAAGAAGTAAGCAGGCAGTGTACATCAAACTGTTACTTTCCTATCTGTTCACAGTTAGAGATCTCTGTAATGCTGATTAAATTTTAATTTAGCTACTAAATTTTTAAAGCCCCAAGGCAGGTCTTTATAGGCCTTCCATATGGATCGACAAAAATATTCACTTGTATGCATTTTACTTAGCACAATGCCAATCATTCGAGATCCTCTGATAATTCTTGCTACGTGGACATCCATTTCCTACTTCAAAGAAAAAATGCTGTAATGTGCAAATAATCTGTCAATTTTTTGCTTGTTAATATAAATCATCCATGATTTTATAAATGTGTTTCAATCCATTAAACGAATATAAGCATCAACATTACTGTAAAGCAAATTTAAGAGTTGGTGGTCAGAAATGGTGTTCTTCTGGCATGACTGCATGCTGTGCCTCCCTTTACTGTGCATTCCTTTTGCAGCTTAGTACAACTAGAAAGCGCTCACAAATCCTAACACTGCATGCCAGTGTGACCTTGATAGCACTGAAATAAAATCAGTCTGAAGTTTCAGTATTCTCAATACGATTTCATCCTTTTTTAAAATGAGGCCATAGCCAACTACTCTGAACTAAAGCCTTTCTTTTCGGTGTTATTTGCAAAAGCAACTGCACCTCCTTCCTAACCACACAGGTAAAGCTGCCAAACTTCATCCTCATTCTGAGCCATGACCTTGGTATCTGACCACACCTCTGCTCCACTGCCACTGCCACTGCTTCTCTCCTTTTCTGACACAACGAAGACTGGGCTATGAGAACAGCTGCTCTGGGAACTTTTCCGTTACTCGTGCCCTTACTTTCATTCCACCTGCAGAGTCAGTGAAGGTTACACTTTCAATTGTTAAGTGCAGTTTTCAATCATTCATACAGATTGTAGAAATTTAGTACTAAGATTGTGAATCTTCGTACATTACAGACTTGGAAATAAAGCATGGTCTTACAGACATATGTCTGTAAATCTTGGGAACTCAAAAGGAGGCTTTCCATTAGATTTTCATTTCAGCTTAATTTAAAAATGATGTTCATATCATTCCAGTGGCAGTAGCATTCTTTTCTCTCCCCTAGTCATTCTCACTGCATAAAGCCAGTATTTTTCCTTTATGGAAGCTGACCTGTCTTGGACCAAAAAATTTACATTCATGCTGTCTGCGAAATAATAAATAATAAATTTCATCCTGCAAAACGTGTGTGGGTTAGCAATGACCTAAACCTACTCCTAGAGATGTCAGTAGTAAAATTCCCCAGGGAGCAGTGTTAGGCTGGCATGAAAGACTTGTGATGATTTCAAATTAAGCCTGTACTCTACATGCTAATAATGGATGTCAGATAAGAAAATACTAATAAGCCAAGGAGCAATAAGAAGATAAGTTACACATTTACAAAGACGATAGTTTGTGATGCTAATAGATAAATTATTGAGAAGTAAAAGCTATATGCAATTAGTTTCAAATAAAAACATTGTACTTAAAAGGCAGTACTTTTATTCTAAGAGAAAAAAATATCAGAACACTGGCTTTGTGCCTGGGTTTGAGGGAGTAAGTGTGCATATATACCAGTGGCTGACTCCTATTTGCATACCCAGTGCTATCATAGTGTTCCATTCAACTGGAACATAGGTATTTATATCATCTTGAGGAAAATGGTTGGAGAAGTGGCATCTCAGGAGATATCCTATAGAAGTCCCCTGTTAAGAGTGGTAAAGGTATGAAAATTTAACAAAAAAATTTTAAAAAAAATCAACAGAAGAGACTGGAGCAGCTGGAAGTTTTGCAAAGTTTGGTCACTGAGATACATTCACTAAAGTCTTCTTGAATAATTGGCTTAATTCATGCACCAGGGAAATAGCTTTCTGAAATTACTTTAACTGGAAAACAACAAAGAAGTCAAACCCCTGTTCCTGATTCCAGTACAGAGGAGGAGGGCAGTTACATAACTGGGGATGCAGCGCCATACGTAGGGATATCAGTGGAAGGACTCCAAAGGAAAACTTTTAAGACTAGGCAGAGAAGTAGTCTAGTTGATGATATAATAACATTGTTAACAAAAGGATTGTGTCAGTTATAGCTAAATAATGAACTGTCATTAGGAAGAATCATCTTGAACACTTGGCAAACAAGCAATGAGATCGAGGGCAACAAAACACACACTTGAACTAACTGATGAAGATCCAACACTGGATATTACAGGCATTATGCAGACAGAGTAGTGACAACTCTTACTGAAGTACAAGAATACTTTAAAATATATAATGCCTGGTAAAGCTTTAAGTACGGTGGTTAGGGATGTGGGGTAGTACAAGGGAATATGGAGTAGTGATGGAAAGAAGAATCTTTTTGGATTAAAAAATACTTCAAGAATGAAGGATAAAGGAGGTTGTACTGAGAGTTAAAAACTCATAGGATCAAATCTACTTGGACTAAGAACCTTTTTAATTATTTTTTTAACATTCATTCATAATTACAGAAAACCTTAATGTCATAAATAACTCCTGAAAAACAAAAGTGACTAAGAATCACAGCATTCTAATTCTTACTCTAATAACTGCCAGATTCCTACACAAGTCCTTTCTCTGTGCTAGTAGCAAACATCTAGGGCAGATCTAGCAAGCATCAAGAGAAAAATCTCTGGAACCACCTCCTGGTCCAGTCAATTCTTTAGATTCAGGAAAATAACATAGTATTTGCATACCATGATGTCATGCATTTTTCTTTTAAATCTATGTAAGACAAGTTACATTGTATCTAACATGTATTCATCTCAAGAACAGCTGAAATTCCAAGTTCAATCCTTCACATGCTTACATACTCTTGTGTGCACATATAAAGCCACACAATTGGAATCTGACCTGCTCTGCTTCTGATAAGTTTGTTATTTAGTAAAATGGTTGGACTATATGGTGGTGTAGGGCTTGCCTGCTTTCTTTCTTTACATGAGCTGAAAAACTAGTGTATCAGAACAGTAGCTTTGTTTCTCTGAAATTGCCAGCCTGCTTCACCATGTCAGTGTCCCACCACCTTTGCCTTCTTAAACTGAGTTTTCAATTGCATTTAAATTCCAGCTTCCAGTTCTTAAATACAAAGAGGCTTTATTTGTTTATTACTCAATTAACAATCCATTTGATCTTCTTTGTTTTGTAGAAAACCAGTATTAAATTGCAACTAATTTTTCCCTGTGGCACACATCAGTGAAAGATAATTTCAAAGTATAGAAGTTACCTGCGGACAAGAGTAATGAAAGCAGAACCATCAGCACATTCAAGGACTGTTGACCACAACTTGTCATCGTTGGCTTTCATTGGTCCATTAGAGAATTACCTGTTTGACAAGATGCAACATCATGGTTAAGTGTCTGTTTCATCACACTTTCATCGTTCAAACTTTCACTTCCCCCCAAAGCTTTGGTAAAATGAGATAGCTTCACTCAATAAGAAAAAAAATTAAATCTTACTTTTTGTGAACGTAGAACTGAAGTAAAATCTCCTTTCTGTTATTTCATTAAAATTCCTTTCTCATTTCACCACAAATGTATACAGCTTTTTACATATTTTTCATTAACCCAGAGTAGAGATGAACCATATAAAGTCTTTACTGGATATTCACACCTCCCCTGTAACCTACATTCAGCGAAACTCTGCTTGTTTTACTGTCACAAGAATGAGCTGTTGTATCACCTGTAAGGACTAGAGTGATATAAACAATGGAAATTGGCTGCTTTGAACATCAATCTGGTTTGCCCCATTAGAGGGTGCAGTCGTTCAGAAAGTGGGTCGAACAATTGAGATGATTGGAAACATTGCAAATATATGGCTTTTCATTAGAATCAGAGCATCTCACAGGATTATTATTTCTTGTTTTCCTAGCAATGAGGGTGAGATGTGATGCAGTTTGGCTGGCACTCATCATAAAAAGGCTAACCCTCACAACTGGGTGAGTCCAAATGCATTTTATATCCACATTTATACAATGTCACCAGCTGCATATTCTACAGCTCTAGCAGAGGCTCTGTCCCAGTGCAAGCACTGGCATCAACATTAGTGGGAACATCTGGTACGCTATCCTATTGTCACTGCTAATGCAGACTAATGCTGGACAGTCTTCAGTATCCTGAACTCACGTTGACATTAGAGAATAATAAAGAAGTAATTTATTGGTTTGTACAACAACGCTGGGAGTTTGGGATATAAACCAGAAAGCCTGGGTGGTGCTAATGAAAGCTGAGGTGGTGAGTGTAATTCTTGGGCTGTTAAAAAAAAATGTTCTAAGGTGTTTATAAAGGAGCAACTTGGAAAAAGGAAAGGAAAATGGCAATTTATGTCAAAAATTACACTGTTTCTGATAGCTCAAAGCAACATGATGCCAATGCATTATGAAATCAGTGCTGTATCATATAAATGCTAGGTAATTTACTAATAGGTGTCTACTACAACCTACTGAATCACATTAAAATCCCAAGACAATTGTACCTGCATGTAACAAACGGGGGATGGGGTGAAAATCAACATTATCATGAATATCTGAATTCTGAGTAACATGTGGGCACAGGGGGGGGAAAGAGTGGTACCTACTAAGTGTTTAGAGACAAAAGATTGCTCACTAACAAAAAATGCTGTGTCTGGCACAAGCAGATTCTCCAGCAAGTCATCTTAGCATATGATAAACAACAGATGACAAACCTAAAACTCAGTGTAACTTTTGTACAAGAAATCATGATCATTTATATTGTTACCTGCAAGCATATTAATATCCAAATCACTGTAGCTTTAAAATAAGCCAGTTCTTCTAATGGGAAAACAACTAAAAACCATAACACTATGAGGAAAAAAAAGTGAAGAAAACTATGAATGCTAATTAATAATATTTCTCTAAGCATTAATACTGTTTGAAAAAGCCGCCACCTTTTTTCAGAAGGAATATCATATTAATTAAAACACCAAGCAGATTGAAAGTTAAAATTGCATAAAACAGAAAAATACTGAATGTACGCCAGAGGTTAAGAATGTAGGAGTTTAATAAAGAAAAACAGATACAAAGAAAAAGCTATTGCCAATATAGTTAGGAATAAAAGGTATAAGATTTTTTCCTGAGTAAACCAAAGCTGCAGGAATTCTCATAGTGATGTATTACTAGAGGGAAACCTTGGCTTTAGTAAGAGTTAATTAAAAAGAGATCAATTAGCATTTCTGTTGGGTATCTGGGAAGAGACAGAGGTTTGGTATAGGTTACACTATTAAATATCTCCATATCAAGAATAATTTAGGATGACATTAATGAGTTGGTACTAAGGTTTGTAGTTTGGTATTTGCAAGTCTGTGAAATTTGTATCCAGCTATTTTAGAAGAGCTGGCGGGGTGACATATATATTTTCCTTTTTCCAGTTCATTAGGAAACTATGGCAGCTTTCAGAGGACCTGTAGAAACCTAAGGACATTTTTAGAAGTAAATGAGATAATTCAGGTAATTACAAGCTTGTGAGCCTGATGTAGATCTAGAGAAAGTTAATGGAATGGTTAATATAGAATCCAATTAATATATAATTAAGGAAAGTGATATAATTATTGCATATCACCATGGGCTTAAAGTAAATTTTATTTCTCTCAGTGTTGATGTTGATGAAGGTAGCTTAAAGATAGTAACAATATAGTACCTTTCTGTAAAATACCCACTTAGTATCATGCAATTTGACCAGGCAGTGAGACTGATAGGGAAAAGAAAAAAAACCAAACCAAACAAGAAGAAACAAAAATCTTTCAGTTATGGAAGACTAAGTCTGACTAGAAATAAGATGCATGTTTTTTGAAAAGTACAGTCTTGCTAGTAATTAAGTACATACAGCCTTACTGGTAATTTTTTAATCGGTACTGTATGTAGAAATCCAGAAGCTTTTCAGGGAGGAGAATATTTATTCAATTATGTCCAATAGAACTGGCAACAATGGAACTGGCATTTTAATTCAAGTCTTGTGATGTTTGTATTTTATTAAGTGCCAGCTGTGAAGATCAGAGAGAGACTAGAACACTAGAGCCACACATCAAAGGCCAGGAGAGTGACAGAATCCTTGTTTATGTATAAATATATACATATTTGTGATGTCAGGGAAATGCTCTGATTTTATAACTACTGCTTCAGTGATCATTAAACTGAATATGACCATTTTTAGGAGGTCAGACATACAACTAACCATTCACTACTTGGCCATTTTGAAAAAGTTTTTTACATGCTGTTGTCTGACTACAGCACCCGTATTTAGTGAAGTATTGTGAGGATGTCTCTGAGCTATTAGAGCTCAAACAGCTAGGTGGAAGAGATGGACAGGAGAAAGGTGGCACACTAAAAGGAAGTCCCTACATTGTACAAACTATTTCCTAATGCTGGGCCACAGAATAGACATGATGGTAATTAGTAATGGTCTAGCCGAATATTTTTTTATGATTATTATTATTATAGACTGAAAGGGCACTTTAAAATTAGAGAATTACAACTGAAGCAAAGAGGAAAGGTAGAAAAAAGCACCTGTCCTATGAAGACAGGCTGATAGAGTTGAGGTTGTTCAGCCTGGAGAAGAGAGGGCTCCAGGGAGACCTCATAGCAGCCTTCCAGTACCTGAAGGGGCTACAGGAAAGCTGGAGAGGGACTTGTGACAAGGGCATGGAGTGATAGAACAGAGGGAAACAAGCTGAAAGAGGGTAGATTTATTTTAGAATTTAAGAGGAAATTCTTTCCTGTGAGGGTGATGAGACACTGGCACAGGTTACCCAGGGAGGCTTTGGCGGCCCCCTCCCTGGCAGTGTTCAAGGCCAGGTTGGATGGAGCTTTGAGTAACCTGGTCTCATGTGAGGTGTCCCTGTCCATGGCAGGGGGGTTGGGACTAGATGATCTTTAAGGTTCCTTCCAAACCAAAGCATTCTATGATTCTATTTGGTTGTAGCTAAGAGATTAAGTTTTCTTTCTAATTCTGTAAATCAGCAATTAGAAGGGTGGTCTAATGCACCAATTTTCACTTTTAAAGTACCATTTAAGCTTATTTGTGGTCACTGTGAAGGGAAGGAGAATACCCATCCTTTTTCATGTCCTTTGAGCCTCACACCACCTCCTCCCTTCTGCTAGCAATCACAAGTATCTCTGCAGCTACATCACAAAGTACACTAAAGAAATGGTTGAGGTATCACGGTTTTAGAGGCCTTTTCCACTCTGTGTTTCATCATATCTACAATGAAATATGAGAAATGGTCCTTACTCATGTTTTCTAAGTGCTTTGCTATCTTTTAATTATGTAAGGAATATGGTTTTTCCTTGCAGAAGATGCAAAAATGAACGATTCAAAGAGAGCAACATTCAAAGGAAAGGTGCTGTAATGTTATGATCAAGGAAGAATGGACATTAATATGAGACACAGCAAGTGGGTGGCTTTTTGTTTCTGCTGACAAAGAGCCTACAGTTGCTTGTAACTTCCAAACTCACCACCACTACAGAAATTGAACTCACTTGCCTTTACCCTTCCTCCTCACCTTGGACTTTAGGTGCAGGGACCAGATACATGTTTCAGTTCATTACACCAGATTTTACTTTTTCCTTACACACCATGATATTTTAGCTCTTACTCTGCAACTACGTACATTGCTTTGGTTATCCTTATAGTTTTATCTAGCTGTCTTTTCTTGAGGGAATCAGTGAATCATCGGAAAGAAAAGTTGCCAAGAGAAATAACCATTCCACGTGGCAAGATTTTTACATGGAATAATTTTCCCTTCACTTTAAAGGAAAAGAAAAGCTGTGTTTAGAAGATATGTTTGAAAAGCATTGCACATTTTACATTTTTTGGTTATTAGAAAGAACAAAAGGAGCTAGCAAGAGAATTTATTAAGTACATCGACACTGCCTCACAAGTTAGCTCTCTGTATAGAGTAACAGAAAATAAGGCAATTCAAGAGATCATTTAATCCATCTTTCTGTCACAGGATTACGTGCATCTAGACCATTCTTAGCAGAAGTTCACAGAATCTCCGCTACCAGAGAGGTCTTCCAGCCTTCCCCAGCAATTCCCTTCCCGTGTTTCTCTAACCTCATGGCTAGAAAGGTTTTCCTATGTCTAACTCGCAACTCCTTTACTTTGATTCAAGCCCATCCTGTCCCCAGTGGAGCTAGAGAAGAATTTACCTACAGATACACTGGCTACATCTGTCTTTGCATCAGTCTTCAAGGAATACATACAAAAAGTGCTATCATATCTTCACTCAGCCATTTCTTAGGCTAACAGCTTCCAATTCATACAAGCTTCCCCTAGAAAAACATATTTGCTATACCTCCTATACCTCCTCTTAGATCTGGCTCTGCACTTTATGGCAAGGCTGCGCGTGTAACTTTAGTCCCATTTTGGTTTCAGTTGTTTATATTTTCTTAGAGCTCAGAAGTTCCTAACAAATACCCCCGTAGCTGCCAACTCTTTCAAAGTAAATAAATACAGAATCACAAAAGTGCAGAGAGCCATAGAGCTTCTGAAATTCTCACAGTTAACCAAAAGATACACAGGTATATCACTGTTATGTCTGTATGCAGAGGTACCTGTCTTGGTGCAACTACATAGCTATAAAACATACTGCCACATGGGACATAACTAAGGGGACATTAATGTCCCCCATACTGCCACATGGGACATTAATGTCCAGCAGGCCTTCCAATCTTAATGAGTACCAGTGACCTGGCCCTGGGAAATCCTGCCACAGCAGCAGCAGTGATGGGCTTCCCTCCATTTCTTTTTCCATTCTCTCGGGACACGGTCATCTTCACAGTTATGATTAAATGAGACCTAGAAAAGCTCTGATTTCCATAATCTCTTATTCCCGTCTTCTCCTGGAAAACACCACCACTAACCTCAGACACACATTAACTTTGTTGCACTTCCTACACTGTTGGGACAAGAAGGATCAACAGCAGGTAAACAGCCTCCTCTCAACCTATTTGCTCATCTGAAGGCAACAGACGACATTAGTTGCATTGTGGCAGCAGTAAGGGGATGAATAATGTGGCCAAAACAATAACAGTGTTTGAGAAAGCTGTTTAAAATTAGACAGAAAAGAGAAGGCTGTCATCCAAACCTAACTTTTAGTCCAGCTCTGTTCACTTCTCACGTTAAAATAGGCTTAAAAATACATCTAGCATGAGTTCATGAATGCTATTACAATGAAATTAGAGTCTTATTACAAAGGCAGCAATATAATCAGCATAAAAGAAAAGCTAATTATTAAGAAAACATGTGGTTTCACACCACAATAACCTCAAGAAAACGTTAAGTATGTGTGAATCTACACAAGGACAGATAAAGCATTGCAGTTAGGGTTTTAGAATTGCTAAAGATGAGCAAATTTATATTACATTAACTTGGTCATAAAATTATCCCTCTTATTTTATAAACTACTTTGGTTTATTTCATCCCCTCATGATTATTATTTCCCCCAGCTATTCTCCAAACAGTTATGAAGACAACATGCATGAGTCCTAAAAAATAAAGCTATTAAGTACAGCCCAAAGACCATTTTGTGAACTTGAAGCAGTCTATAAATGCTATTAATAGGACAAGACCAAGAAACCTGTAAATACTGTAACTGTCAACGCCACTCATTCATCTCCTGCCTCTTTTACCCCTTTCCCTTTACACCAACACATTGAGTCAGCCATTGTGACCCGTCCTACACCTACACCCTAAGAGACACATCATATGTATGCAAGCTGGAAATGGATTTTAGCAGCTCCTACTCTAACTACATAGTACTTTGTGCAGTAGAATCTGATACACAAGTTAGGATGCCATTATTACAAAAGAATTAGTTTTAGAGAAGTGGTGGCAAATTCAGACCTTTTAATCACAAAATCTAACTGATGAGAAACTTCCCTAAGAGAGCACAAAATATTTATTGACAGCCAGATTCCTCACTGTCCTTGTGGCAAAACTAAAGATATTAAAGATATTACTATAATGTAGCTGTAGTGCAAATAAATTTCAGTAGTCAATTTCTTGGTGTAATTAATTATGTATTTGCATTTGGTAGGATAAATATTTTATTTCCTGGATTTATTGCTGACAAAGGTCAGAAAATTTTAGATTGTTATTTGTACCTTCACTATATACATTACATCTCATTTTGGGGAAAAATACCTAAATTACTTTGTGGAGACAGTCAGCTATGTAAAAATAACAGCTGCAGTTGTGATGATTTACTGACACTGATAACTAACTTCTGCTCCAAGTTAGAGGCAACTTTCTCACTTCTCACAAGCAAAATTCCTTCTGCAGCCAAGAGCTGCAACCACTTCCTAATGCTCCAAACACCACTTAGTTCTGTTAAGAGACTGAAATAGTCATATGCTGATACAGTACATGCAAATGAGAATATGAGTGTAGGCAGCTGACAAAGATTTGTTGCAGTCATCCAGAATCCTTATTTTTAATGAACTAAACTCAGTTCAGATGTACATTTAGATTATTGAGTCAAAAAAGGCTGTTGAGTGATTTTGTGCAACTAACTTTTAGTTTAACCAGCTGTGTGAGCTGAAACGAGTGCTTCATTAATGAATTAATAAATAAATCTAGTAAGAAGAAACGATCAAGTCTGGTCTATTCATGGAACAAAACAATTTGAAACAATTGAATTTTGACTCTGAAATTATGGATGCTTTTGGTCTCCCATGAGGCAGGAACGATAAGGAAATATACACCATTTTGTAATAATTTTCTAAGAGAGCTTGAGAGCAGGACAGGATTAATTTTAAAGTGATTACAAATCTTTATTATTAATCAAGTTATTACTTCAGCTTTTGAGAAATGCAAAGCTCTTCTCTAGGGAAACTTAAGCTTCTGGTTTTGAGCTAGTTTCAGTACAGAACCAGAGCAAGTGTACTTTAATTTAAAATACTACAGTTTCCAAGTCTTAAATTAATAAGTTAAATTCTACTTGTTTATTGGAAACAGTTTGTCCATGTAATTTTAAAGATGTTATTGAGAAATAAAATAAGTTATGAAGGTAAAGCTAGAGGTTTTATAACAGGCACATTTAAAAAAATCTCCCAAATCTAATAGACAAATATCACTCATCTCTATATTACAGCATAGCTCTAAAACCTGAGAGTATGTGTATCTATAAACATGGTGATAAACCTGGCTAGTGTATTTTTATTACCTCTTTCAGAAAAAAAAAGTAACGTATCAACAATTTATCTAGTGAAAAGTACACGTAAGTAAATTTTTGGTTTCACCAATGTGTTGTCAGCTGTATATATACAGAAATTAAGAACTACCCATAGTCTCTATGGGAACACTTTTGATACATTTTCCTTTCATAATGGCCTCTTCTGAAAAGCAAATCTCCCTGTGAAAAGTCTGTTGATACCTTATTTCATTCTCATTTTCTTGAGCATTGTTAATCGTTATCTATATCCAAACAGATTGGTTTCTAACCTGTCATCACTCTGGGTTTGTAAAACAGCTTCAAAAATTCTTTTGCTCAAAAGTGAAAAAATATGAGGAGTAAGTTAAGCAAAAGTTAAAGTGGACTCAAAAAAGGGATTAATTTAAACATGTCAAATTCAAAGGAATTCAGAATTGTCATAAACACTTTTTTCCTCTTTCCATCAATTTAGAAAGGATGTTTGCTTTTACAAATATGAATAATTAGATTGTAAAGGAATGGGGTAAACGTTCCAAGCCCCTGTATGGGTACCAAGCTGTACTTTAACTCTGGCTAACCACTAGGCATCAATTCTTACAAAGCTATTACCTTAGCATGCTCTGCCTCAAAGCACTAGAGTTAGTACTTGCTAAGAGGCTCTAAAATGGTTTTCTGGCCATCAAGTACTGAAACGATAACTTGTGTTCCTGCTCAAAAATGTCACTATGCTATTTAACACGTTTTAAAACCAGGACACATTGCAATGGGAAAACCAGCTAAGTTTGCTGGCACAGTTAGCCAAGTCAGGAAAGGGTGCAACCCCTGATTAACATAGCAGTGCTGGGAGAAACTGCCAGTTGTGGTTAAACTAGCAAAAATACTTCTTTTTTTTTCCTCATTAGGATCCTTTTACTATGCCAACAGAACGTGCAGCTTATCTGACATAGATGGATCTGCACTACAAGTATTTTGGCAGTATTATTCCAACTTTCCTAAGGAAAAACATCTTGACGTGCACTGCAAGCCAGTTCTAAATGTGAACTGAAAGCACACTGGCTGTCCCAGTGCAGACCTACATGTAGGCTTGTCTGTTCTCTGACGAAATCTAGGTTGCTTCCAGTGTTTAAGTTGGTTCATCTAGAACCAGCTCTTTATACTACAGTGCTGATATGCCCTTAGTGCTGACAGCAACAAGGCTTATGAGAAATCAAATGGCCTAGGTAGTCATCTGAGGTGAACTGGCAAAATTCTGCACTTAATCTACTGTGTCTCTGCTTGCGGTGGTGGTGTTGTTTCTGGGATGGGTTGGCTCCAGCATTAATTTGTTCAAAGGGCAAGACTTTTTCACTTTTGAAATCTGAAACTAGGCATCAGTGTTCCCTTAAGAGGCAAAAACCCCTTTGGATTCCAAGAAAGATTTTGGTCAAATCTCGCTAATGCTCTCATTAAAAACAATGATGAAAAACACACGAGAGTAAACTGAGGAAGAACCAGCCTTTCTCCTTAGAACACCCGTGATGGTATATTCAGATGTTTCACATACTGAAATGTTTCTCAGTAACATCACAAACGAAGGCTGTTCTTAAAGCAGACTAGAACAGGATAAGGAGTTGTCACTGCACTATCTAAGGAAAAAGGAAACTGTGTGGGAGCCTTGAACCCACAAATCGAGAGAAAAACTGTAGGACAGAAGATGGGAGTAACTTCTTTTCACTTGTTCTTTTGCCTCACTCCTGTTAAAACACACCAGCCTCACACTGCAGCAGCAAATGCTGGCTTTCACTGCAATACACTTACGGAATACATTAAACAGCTCATTTTAAGAGCAGTACATGTCTGTGCTACTGCAACCATCCTAGCTCATAGCCACTCTAATTAAAAACCCTAAATTTTCGAGCCCCAAGAACACTGAATTGTTAATAAGAACTTCATTTTGAATGCTACAAGGCATTAGAACTTAGAAAAAGGCTAGTGAATCCTTTGTCCTCTCAGCAGAAATACTTGCAGGACAAAAGAAAGGACAATTTTTAGTAATCGGAGCAGCAGGTGTGGAGGTTGCCAAGCAGAAGGCAAAAAGGCATGCACAGCAACAGGAAAGTGACTTCCAACAATCAATTTTTATTTTTTTTTGAGCATGCATTTTTTGGAACTGGAAAACCAGTTAAAACAAAGCTGTGCTACTGGTGGTGACATCAAAGGCAACAACCTTTGTTTCCTATCCTTTGTTTTAGAGGATGTAAAAAGTGTTTATTTTACATCTAGCTTGGGGTTTCTTCAGATTTTTTGCTGTGCACAGAGGTAGGTGCAAGAGAAGCTACTTGAAAAGACTTATATAGAATTCCACAGAAATGCCGTTTCTCAGCTTCACATGGACCATGAACACCCCCTCCCCATTTAACCCAGAAGAGTTGAGCAAAAATACAGAAGTGTACGGAAAGCATTAACCACAGACTGAAACCACAATTTATTTAGAAGTGGCTTCCTTTGTTTAATATTTATTTGTAGATGCTCAGTGGGCAGGCATACACGATAGACACAGAGTGTACTCCTCAGTGTTCCAAGTACTACAATAATACCTGTAAAACCCAGTCACAAGCCACTGACACCAACACTGTACTTTCCTTCATCCAGCCATGTACCTAAGCTTCCACCTGAAACACTTGTCATTTATATGTATATAATTACAGTAGCACACAGAGAACAATCTATGTGGAAGATGCTTGGAAAGAGGCTCTGAAAGCCTCGTGTATAGGCACAGAGGGAGTGAAGCTCAGCTCACATCTGAAACAGGTCCTGGCATGGTATTCTGAGTCATTCCAGTGCAAAGCTGGCTCTTAGTGCATGTGACCTATATGTACGTTTCTCTCTGCATAGTTACAAGAACAATTTACTTTGCTGACAAATTCCAATATTGATAGGAATTAGTTTTATATTTTTAAACAGTGAAGCTTAAAGGCAAATATTAAATGCCTCGAGAATACAACTGCACTAAGTGCCATTATGAAGACTGATGAATATACTTGGTTTCAATCCTGGGGCTAAGTCCCATTGGATTCAGTCAGCTGCAAAATCATGTCACTGCTGAAATAGGTTTTGCTGCCAACTACACCTGAAGCACAATTTTGCCTTTGCTTGGTATATATGCAAGTGTGGTAGGACATCGATGGGCTCACACTATAAACTGGAGTCTGTAGAACAATCACCCCACATCCCAATCAACAGTAAACGACCCTGAACACAGGCTTGGGACTACAAAGCAACTGATGGAGGAATTAACACCCTTACGGATGTGTCAGCCCCTGAGCTGACAGTTGTGCTCTATGGTGGGAAAGTGTTCCTAAAAAAACATTTACCCATCTTTCTGTAAGTCAATGTCACGTTTCTAGTTTCAGCATCCTTCTAAACCCAACTTACCTCAGCATGCACTAACAGTAAGCATCTTTTAACCTGGAGATGGGAAGTACACTGAGCCATGCATAAAACAAGCATGACCCAGCCATGTATTTTTGTTCACCTCAACTGGTTTATGCTGTGTAAGATTCCGCTGCATAGAGAAGGGCATTTATTTCTGCATCTTGTGCAAAGTAACTTTAACACAGTGTTTTGATTTGCTTCTTAGCTAACTTATAATTAAGTTTCAGAGTAAAATACCAGCTTTACTGAGGTCAGTAGGAGTTTTGCCTTGAAGTCAACAAGATCAGCTTTTTACATCAAATGCTCACATCCATAGTAACAAACCACTACTTGTCTTGTGGTTGCAGTACCCAGTAGTTCCATTTGACAGAACTTTCTGAAGTAGTTCCTCTGACACTGACATTCACTTCCTATTTACCTTATAGAACAGCATCAACAGAACACAGAGTCCAAAAAAATCATATGTAAGGAAGAAAGTATGGCATTAATTATATATGTTACAAAACAAAGACACTACTAGCAAGCAATACTGCAGTCATGTAGTCCATTCCTTCTCCCCGACAACCGGAGAGGTGGCACTATTTCTATTTTACAGAAAAGCAGCTGATACACAGAGCAGTTACAGTCATAAAGGAAGACTACACCAGATTTGAGAACTGTATATAGAGTTTCTAGGTCTAATGCCTTAAACAGGAAACACTGATTAAAAATACCATGCTCCTGTGAGCACTGACCAGGTCGGGAGGGGGGGATAAATACAAAACCCTAAACAAGCAAAAACCCCAGACCCATTGCCTACGAGCATATAAACTCACTTGATATTTAAATGATTTTCATGAAGTTTACATACAAAAGAAAGCATAGCTAGGTAATTACGCTGTACCCCATTTAGCAATGGTCAATTTGAAGTCATAAGCCATAGTGATGTCTTCTGTACTAGTAAACTTGGGAAGTGGCAGTCAGAAGTCTAATTTACACCTTTCTGATGGGAACTAGATGGGAGCCTCTGTATCTTTGAGATACTCCTACAAAGTCTCTGACCCAAAGAACTGAAAAGAGAAATATTTAACCTGCATATAATTAAATACACACCTCAATTTATGGAAAGATTTTGATGAAAGGATACATGGATACCAATATCACTTTAAATCATCCTTGCAGGAAATTCAGAGACAGTGAGTAACAGGACACAACTCGGACATGTTAAAGAAGAGAAGTAAGAACGTAGAGTTTTAAATTACAAGAATGATTTTTAAAATGAGATGCTTTGTTTCTATAAACTTTGGCTGAATAACTGCATTTCCTCCCTGCAATACCACATCATATGTATTACCTCCTCCAAATCCATGTAAAAAACCCCTTATTGCACAGGGAACACTTTCTCACAGTCTGGTCCCAATGACTCATTCTTTTGGGTATTTTAGCAATATGAAATTAATTACATATGTTAAGTGACAATTTTATCATCCTATAATACAGATAGTTTTAGCTATTTTGCTTGAATGGGGAACACAGAAAACATCATAAAACCTGATCATAAAACGTGACAAAATAAAACTAGTACTACAGCACCTAAGGCAGGGGGGGCACAATATGCATGCAAATTTTATGAACAGAATATTGTTTTAATCCTAGTATCTCAACGCATTTTCAACATCTGTTCTTTTGTATCTTTTGTAACAAAAATTTTTGACCCTCTTCTCTAATAATAAAAAAAAATAATCCTTTTGGCAGCCGTCGCAGATGCTCATTCTGCAGTGATTTTCTTTTCATTAACCATAAGGCCTTTGATGCCCACTAATAATATATTTATCAGTATGGAAGAAGTCATATACCCCAATCAATTGTGTCTTGGGACAGTAAATTAAATCCAAAATATACTGAATTATGAAATCGTTAGAACTCAAATGTAGCTGAGCTGAATCTAATGGAGTCTGTGAAGAACAGAGAGGCTTTTTATGTTTAGATTAACCCACTTCAGCTACAGGTTCCAAACCTGAATTCCAGCCTTCCCCCAAATAAAGAAGTCTGATATGGAGAAAGCAGGATTGAAATCTGCCTTCCTTATTTTACCTGGAATGACAACTCACAGAAACATCTCTGGAAAACTCTGGGGGAAAGATGGCCAATATTTCAGAAGGCAAATGAGGAGATGAGAGTGAAACTTGTAATGGAAATAGTGACAGTGTAACAGAAAATGGGGTCATCCAATTAAGGAAATAGGAGCCAGGAACAGAAGTGATTTCTCCCCTCCTGTATAACCTTATTTTATTCCTTTTTCTATGGTGGGAACAGAAATGACCAGATGACTTCTGAAGAACACTTCCTGTTCTTGAATTTTATTCTGCTTTATACTTGCCTCTAAAATCCTTCTCTTACCCCCCTATCATTGACACATCATCCAAGTTCATTGACACATGATCTTTTCTAGCCAAAAATTGAAGTCAGTAGTCCATTCCTCAGCTTCCGTGGTAATCAACTGTCTTCTACACTATTAAACATATTGCTTTGGTTTGTGGTATTTGAGCAAAGGTCATATATTACTTTGTATTCTCCTTGTGGTCCTATTTTCTCTCTCCAAAAAATCATTATCTTGGTTAACCCCCTTGCCCCTGACCCCTCATATTTTAATACTTAGACTTCAACCTCAGTTAAAAGGGTAAGCACAGACTGCAGCATGTTTTGGTGTAATCTGTGTCATGTAATTACCATCTGGGATTACTGTCCCCTTCAGACAGCACAAGCCTTTTCAAAGACTTTTGAATAGTGAGTGCATCAGCTGTTGTAGTGACCGTAGGTCTTAAACATACCCATAAGCCAAACAAATGTTTAAATGCATTGTCAAGAAGTTTTAAGAAAATAATCTAGATTTGTAGTTATAGCAAAACGTAGCAAATAAACAAAGCCCTCCTAAGAAGGCTTAGACGATCCAAGGTCTTTCATGCAAAGATGTGATTTATTCTTATTTAGCATCTTACCCATTCCACACTAATACAATGGAAAAAAAAAATAATTGTCCTGGCCACAATACTGAAAAATTTCTAAGCATTGAAATCATACTGATTACAGGAAATCATCTCCCAAAGAATGGCTTACATAGTTTTCAAAAGCCAAAATAATACCTTATTCCATGTGCATGAATTTTGAGGGTTTCTTCTGCCTCTCTTCGTATTGTGACATTGTTAACCTTGCTGTTTCATCCTAAAATGTGTATTCACAACGGATTTAAACACAGCAGAGCGAAACATCAGACTAATCACTGGAACTGCAACAGTTTGGTTTTTTGTTTCATTTGTTGGGTTTTTTTGTGTGCATTTTGTTTTGTTGTTGTTTGTTTTCCTTCCAGGTAGCATTACAACTTGCTACAACTGCTAGAACTTTAGTTTAATTATCCTAGTCTTCTGCTTACTGGCCAGGCTGGTAGCACTCTCAGATGCCCATACTCTAGATAGTTAAGTTCAGCTCTGTTCTTTTAAGCCAGTTGTCTGTATTTCTTTCACAGCTAGTTTAACTCGTAAGAATTTACACAAGTTCTTGCTCTTAAGAAGTCTCTTTTCAGGAAGAGACCTGATTTCCTGCTCGTTCATTATGCAAACCAAAATAGGACATTTTGATTATACTGCATACACCAAAAAAGTAAGTTTTATAACTAGAATAATCATCTATAAATTATTATAAATAGCTAAAAATTACTATTGTATAAAATGAGAAATGTTTCATATTCTACATGTAGACATTTGAGAACAACAGAAAAAAAAAAGCAACTAAAATTTATTCTAGAAGCATCCAAAAGCTTATTTTATTTCTCTCTGATTTATAGAGCAAGAGAAACACACACTGTCCTGGGTCAAATGAAACATTCTGGGTTAATTTTAGTGGGGCTTGTTCCTCCTTGAAAAGGCAAAAACACTTCTGTTTAACCCTATCTAATGCCACTCTTTCCTCGTATAATATGCTTTAATTTTTCCAGAATCCCTAACTCAGATATCTAATTCTAATGCCACTTCATTACACTGAAGTCAATCACAAAAGTTTCAATATAAGAACACAAAATGGAAGTTTTGAATCTTAACAGTAGATTTTTAGAGGTATTTCAGTAGGTTAGAAGAGGCTACAGTGAAATTCCTACAAAATTTGGCTGTTGTATCAGTCATAGGTTAAATCCAGTTTTCCTTCTGCGGAACAGACTGCTAGATATTTGAAAGTGGACACAAGCAGAAGTTTGCCTTGGAGGTAAATTTCTATTTTATCTCTTTCATTTGAGGAAACCAAACCAGTTGAAATTTCTCGTATTTTTGCATTACAAAGGGGCTGATCTTCCCTTGCTGTATCACTTCTTATTTTGTATGCCCTTTTGCATCCCATCTTCCATTAAACAGTTTCAGTCTTTTCAGTATTCTCTCTGGAGCAAGTCTCATATCACTTGTCATGGGAAAAACACGGAAGAAACTCACAAGTCCTTGATTAGAAAGCTAGAATTATCTTTTAATAATAATAATAATAATGCTTATTTCAAAGATGCACTTAGAAAATTAAAGAGTATTGAAACATCAATTAATTTGAAGAAGGAAGGAAACAGTTTCAAATGGTTTAGACTGATGTTCACATAGCTTAAAAATTGTGTTTTCTTTAGCTTGAAAATTGTGTTTTCTTTGAGAAGGTACATCAGTTCAGAAATCCTATCAATTAGAAACACCATCCAGTGAATAACAAAAAGTCAGTTTAAAGGAGTCCTTGTTCTTAACCTGATATACTTCTAGCTACGAGCCATTTACTCTCACAGGATGCTTTCGGGTCATATCCTTTTTTTTTTCCCCTCACTACTGCCTTTATCTCAATTTTATACTGAAAATACAAAAAAAAAAAGGGCGTAAAACTGCAATTTCATCTTGCTCATAAACACTAAGCATAGCAGCTTCAGAAAGCAAATTTGAACAGATTAATTTCTGAAGCAAGTCACGCAATTCATCATCTTCCTCATAAGGTAATTAATTATTGGGAAGGCCACTCTAACTTACAGAAATCTCTCAGTCTAAAAAGAAAACTCACCTTGAAGTACAACACTGATTAAAAAATAATTTAAGAAAAAATAACACCTAGGAAGCCCCTTCTCAGTTAATCATGCTTGCAGCTTGAAACTGCAACACTGTGAGCACCAAGTTCCACTTAATCATTCCCAGAAGGGTTCATAACCAGGCTAGGCACCTGCATTGTAACCGTCTTGCAATGTCATAAACCTTTTCACAAAGGGGCTCTTCAAATGAAGACTATTGCAAAATAACACTCAGAGATGAGATCAAAGTTCATCTGAAGAAGAGAATCATCTTCAGAGAAGTCAAGAGGTAGCAACCAGAACTTACCAGTTTGCTTCCTTGCAGAGCACAGTCATTTGGTACTAAAGGTAAAAATTGCAAAAAGCACACATCTAAGAATTGCTGATACATATGGAAGAGTAAGCCTAAATGTTTCTTTAGTAGAAAAATACCTGGGATCTTCAAGTAGATAAAGCCAGCCATAAAGAAATCCAGAAGGCATTGTTTGATAAAGCAAGCAGAAAGGAAAACTGGCTAGGAATGAAGATAAATATGACAATTAATGTTTACAACCCAACAAGCAATGAGAAAAGCCAAAGCAGCCGCACATGTGATAGCAACACATAGACTTCTGAACTGAAGATCTCTGACTGACTGCTAAATGCATGCAATACAAGACAAATAGATGCACTTAAGAACAGACCTGTGGGGATATCCGCTCAATGAACTTGAAACGAGCTGTTTAATAAAGTACTGTCTCAATTGCAACTGTGCAATACAGCCAGTTCAGAAGAATATCCATGTGAACGGCGAACAAAGCGTTTGCAATTAAAATTATTCATTTAAAAATCTAGGCAGCCGTATTGGTGTGAATACTCAGAGGCATTTTCAGACTTTCCGTGGGAACAGAGTGATCAGCATGTCTTTTGAAAGCCAGCATTATTAAAAAGGCACATCTCCCACAAACATATACAAGGTTTCAGAGCAAATCAGTGCTTGAAAGTGCTGCCCATTAACCTGAGGCAAGTGCTTGAGTTCTGTTTGTCTTACAGATGGAGGAGAACATGAGCCAACTGAATTCAGCCTTACTCAGCATACAAGCACATTAGTGGATCTCTGAAGCTACACAGAGCAAACACCGGTACTACCAGGAGCATTAGTGAAAGCTTCCATCTCTGTCTCATAATAAGGGAAAAGCATCCCAAATATCCAATCTTTTCTCCCACAAGTACTAATAAGCTACTATCTAGTAGAAAAGCAGTATTTCTAAGAGGAGGACAGAAACACAGAAGAGGGAGCCAACTGAGACAGGAAAACACAAAATCCTTGAACATCAAATCCTCCTACAGCACTTCTCCTGGCTACAAAGGTAGCACCGAGGAGGTCTTCCAGCATGCAAGGAGGTCTCTGGCAAAGCATGAACAGAGGCAGACAAAGGAAAACGTGTGCACGTCTGTGTATTTAAGAGAGACAATGCAATGTAGAAGTCTAAAAGTAATTTTGTTTTATTACAAGCAATTATAAAGCGGGCACTACAGCAAAACCATTTCCACTATAATGGATCTATCAACCTGTCAATGCTACGCTGCAGCACCTAATTAGTCTGCTACTTTTTTATCCACCTGGCATTGTATTTCAATTTGCCTTTATAGTTGGAGGATGAAAAACATTTTGGAAATGTTTGTTGTACCCCAAGAAAAAAAAATCATGAGCCTTTAGTATTTACATTGTATCACATATATTTATGTCACCTATTTTTACTACTAAAAGCCAGACTAAAGCTTCTTTGCTTTTAATAAATGTATTACTGAAAATAAAAACTCCTTGTATATACTCTGTATATATTCTGTATAATTCATATCATTCTACCATGCAAATACATTGTTCAGACTGTTCATCCATATGAACATAAACATGTTTATTATCCCATTGGCTTAGTGCTATGATAAAATTAATGCACTATAAAGCTACCCATAATTTAACTCAAAAAAATGAACGCCAATCCTTCAGAACTTTCTTACTAGAAAAAGGTAATCAGATAATTAAAGAAAGCTGGCTTTCATCAGGAAAATTAGCAGTTTTACAACACAAAATAACTACTGATGCAAACATTAACATATTCTCCACTGTTACAAACTTGATTCAATTTGAAAGTGTGCACATGGATACTTTCCATACATTTAAGCACAGTCTACAACAGCCGCAGGTGTTACTCTTTATTTTTCAGCTATGCACAGTCTAAAAATCTGTCCAGTTGCTTCAGCACTCCATGATCAACTGGCAATATAGGTCTCAAGTGTGATAATCAAGTATAACAGAAATAAATAACCACTGCAGTGTTGTCATGTCATTGCAAGCACACCCTCTCTCCCCTACACACGTATAGTTCAAAGACTCTACTTCACTCAATGAACTTGGACATGTCATTCTTTTAAGAATAAGCTTTTTAAAGATAAAAGTGATTCTTGCATTAATTACAAGCAGTATGACTTCTGGAAGTTTTACTTCTGGAGAACAAGTGATGTGAACCTGATTTCCTCCCTGTTATCTGAAAGATTTCCGTAACATTTTCAGACAATGTATTTTCAGGCATTCATCTTAAGTGCCAAGGAATACTCTTGAATATTAATATTGTTTCTCTTTTGAAGTATTTCTGAAGGGTTTTTAAATCTGACAGGTATATCCATATTGCCTTAAAAAGACTCCCCAGTTGGACACAGCAGCTTGACTTTCACCTTTTGGATTTTGCGAAGTCATCACTATCCTCGTCCTTTTGGTGACCAAGGATTCCATACTGGAGAAAGTCAGAATACTTCACGTAAGCAACTTGTGGGAGCAGAAACAGATGCCAAAGATTTCAAAACATTCTTGGTTTTAATTAAATCACAGAAAACTTGCCTCTCAAAGTTTGTTACATGTATTTCCCAATGCAATGGAAATGGCATTTCAGGCTTCCCTGCTTTAACATTTGTCTTCAGTTGTTAGTGCCAAAATGATTGAAAATTATGTGTTATATGCAATATGATATCTATGATACACACAATGTTACATATTATGTGATCTATAACATATACAATATGATCTATGATACATATTATCATATCTATCATGTATATCATATATATGTGACAAGCAGTATGCGATATATTGCATGTGATATACAGAATATATAATGCTTATGTTATATATTAGATATAGGCTATATTATATGCATACATTAGATATATGATATGAAAAGTATCATATATGAGATTAATGTAAAATAAGATTCATGTTATATATGTGATATATGATACATATCTATGACACACAATGTATATATTGTATATATCATATATTGCCACATATAATACATATAATATATATGACCTATAATATATCATAGATATGGGATATGTATGATATGATGTGCAATACCTATGACATAAGTGACACATGGTATACAGCATATATGAAATATATGATACATATGGCACATATGAGATACAGAATACACGTATTATGAGAAATACGAGACATCATATAATGCAATCCTGTTTTTTGAGAGATCCTGATGGGACTATTCATGTTCCACCAGAGCAACCTCTGCTGTTATCCAGACTGTTTGTGTATTCGAAGAAGAGCACAAAATATATTTAGAAAAACAGGAGCAATTCAGAACCCTGTGTAGTCCTGACCCCTGAATGTCCAGCAAAGCAATGATTTTCATTACCATAATGGACACTGTGTTTTCAGTGTAATACAAACTTTTAATATGAGTTTGTGAAAGTGTTTCTGCCTCATAGCTTGATCTTTTGGAATCTGCCTGAATTAAGCTAGAAATCATAGCACATTGTCTCAAGCTGCTAAATGTGACAAACAAGGTTTTCAAACCCACAAAAATTTGTTTTAAAACCTATTCCAAAAGCCTTTTTGCTGCATTTCAGTAAAAATCATCTATTAACTATGCTGAAACATAGTGCATTATATGAATGGAAACAAGAAATTAATGCGAGAAAGGTTATTAATAAAAATGAAGAATGAGAAGATGGACCAACGACTGAGAAAGCCTCTTAGCAACAAGGTACAGGAATTAAAAGGATGCTGTATGTATGAAGCAAGTTTATGCAAAACACAGGCTAGAGTCCAACTGAGCAAGTATCTATCTTCAGGTAATAAAAGCACATTTCTTTCAGATTTAGGAAAATGTACGTAGTTTAAGATGTAAGCACTTACTACTGAGAACTAGACTACCAGGTATGGGGAGGTATTTTTTAACACTGTGATGGTTAAGAGTTTTCTGACTTAAATACACTTAGAAACTAAAATCAGTTGTGCAGAATGAAATTCAAATTCTGCTAAGCATCAATGCAGTTAAAGGAGGACTCAAGTGAAAACAACATGAAAAGTAGTATTTTTTATTTCCACATTAATCATCATATAACATTTCATCACTAGCCATGTTTTAAGTTCAGCCACTTTACAAACTACCTGAAAAGAACAATTCCTTCAATACTTGAAACACCCAGTTTTCTTATCCAGCATCTCAGATTCAAATGACTCTGCCAACATCTGCTTAATTTTAGACCACATCTATTTAACTGGTACCGTGCAACAGGCACCTTCATGTGACTTTCACCAACTCATACCCCCTCTCCCCAGTCTCACTTCTCCAAAGAACTTAAATGTTAACAACCATAGCCAACCAACAAGAACAAGCTTCAGAATTTAAGACACTTAAAATCAATTTAAAAAATATTAATTTACTTATTAGACTAACTAGGTAAACAATTCTACACACACTTATGAAAGGCTTTATTTGAAATGTCAGCCCTGGTATTGTCAGGCTGTAGCAAATACAAAAGGCGTGGGTTTCCTATGCACTAGAGTTCTGTTGTCTCAGCTTGCTTTGCTTGTCGAAGATCAATTTCATCAAAAGGATGTACTGAGCTTTTATCCAATAATAGATATTAAGGAGAGAGGGATACTGGGAACAAGTTTTCTCAGTAAGCTTACATTATCTAAAGCAGGGACTGCTTACTGGCCCATGATGAGGGACTGACCAGCTGTGAGCATTGCTTCTGCTTCCCATCTCTAGACACAACTTTGTAAAGGGCCAGCCTCCTGTGGAAAAGACTGCTACGCCCCATGCTACATTGCTAAAATCAAGTACAGAATGGTATTCTGGGAAGAAAAATAAAACAAAACACACAAAAATTACACTAGGACAATAAATCTGTTGTCTACTCAATGCCTCTACTAGAAAAAGGGTAAATTAAGGGTCCCTAAGCAGAAATTCCCTTGGCAGATACTTAGACAGTCCTGGGGTACATCTCGCCTGTCTTTAAAAACTTTCTGCAGCGCACAGATCTATATCTACACTCAGCTCAATGGACAAGGAAGCACTTTCCGCACACAAATCAATACGAACATCTCTACCTGGAAGATAAGGAATGTGCTGTTGACTCCACTGAATGCTGACAAGTGGAGAGAACTCCACTGTGCATGACTACATCCAGTTTAATGAATCACGTTCTATTCACTAGCACTGAGCACCAGCTAAGCATAAGACAGTTTTAAGAAACCTTATTTCTGGCAGCAGTTGATTGTCTTTTAGACAAATCTAGCAGAGAGGGTCAACTATGGAACATCCTTAGAGATCAATGAGGGATACTGAACTGACAAGAGACCAGCCTGTAACTACAACATGCAATAGAAACAGAGAAAATAGAAACATCTGGAAGATGCAGACTTGAACTTTCTTGAGGAGATGAGGATGTGCCAAGAGAAACAAATCTAAATATACAGTGGACAACCACTATGCAAAGTGCAAAGAACCCAAACTATTACACACAAAAGAAATCCAATACAGAAAGATGCCCATGGACCTATAGCAAACTGATAGCAGGATAACTTCTTGCCATGTGAAGAACAGATGCAGAGACTACAGGGGGATTATGTCACTTAAGCAAGAGCATGTAAGAACCAGAGTTTACATAACATGCATAAGAACCATGTCAGTAATAAAATTCATTTAAAAAAAATCTATTTAACAGTTATGTACAGGGTTTTAGAAGAAGAAAAGCAAGACTATCAGCCTGAAATCAAAAAAGTTGTTGATTACTTTTGGATATGGAATAGAAAAGTTGGCATGGTTCACCAAATCAGGATATCAAAACTTAAAAAAACCTCATTTCATGGAAAAAAGTTAAATTGAAGTTCAACAGTACTTTGTTTTCAGAATTTGAGAATATAGAGGAAAATGCTTAAGTAAATGAACTGAGAGAGGTACAATGCTCAGCAGTATGGTGGAAGAAGAATTGCCCATAACTGAGTTTAACTATGTTGCTCACTGGACAGGCCATTCCTGTGTATATGTAACTGCTGATGCAGGGTTCAAGGACAACGTTAATGTGATACAGGAAGGGACAGAACAGAGCTCAAAAAGCTCAAGCACTCCACAGTCTGTGCTTTAAGACACAGAATACAAGAGGAGTTGTTTGCCATATGGCTATTGGAATAACATGCAAATGCAAAGAGTGAATGCATCTGCAGCATAAAAGAAGATAGGATTTAGACATTGGCTGAGAAGAACCAATTCAATACATAAAGAGAATGAGGGGAAAAATCTTGAGGCACAAACGATTCCAAATATTTCCTATACCTTAGGCAGCCAAAGGTTACAACTGAAGCTGTTAAAAAAACAGAATACATTTATAGTACCACTTAAGGCAACGTATTCTGTAGATTACTTTCCCAGCAAAGATGGTAATTAAAGGAAAGTCATAGATATTTTTATGATATAAAAGGTTAATGTTGTCAATGCTGATGCCTTAATCTAAAAGAAATAGCAAAAGAGCATGACTAGAGGGTCTAAACTGCTCTGGGAAGAACTAGAATTCACAGAACAAGTCAAAGCAAGAAGGTAAATCCCCTACAAATAATATTAATACCATATTTGGAAATGCAGGCACCTCAAACCATTCAGGTGACCACAAGGATGCCACAACAGAGTTGTTGCAAAAACAACTCCATTTTCTTCGATATCTTATCTGAGCTGCTATGTTTGCTGTTGGTAATGTTCAATGTTTGTTCTGTTTCAAGACGAACTCAAGTGAAGACAGCTAGATAGTAGTCCCCTTAAGCATTTTGTCTAGGTACACTCTATAACTCCACAATGAACCCAATTCTTTTGCAACAGGAGTAACTGAAGTTTTCTCTCCCAAAGTGGTAATGATGGTGGTAACTCATACCCTAGGCCAAGGTAAAGACACCAGGAGGGAAAACCCTAAACATCTGGTGACTCACTGAAGACATTGCTAGTTACCACACAGGCAAAACATGATTTACAGGGGAAGGAAAATGAGATAACCCTAAGGATTCTTCTTTTCGTCTTGTATTTTGTGACTCCTCACACATCTTCAGATTGCCCTACACATCTTCAGATTGCCTTACACAAGAAGTTTAAGTACTGCACCCCAAGGACACACAACTCTAGTTTTAAAGCAGTCTGCGTAAGCATGAGGAATTCAGATCACTTTGATTCCCTCTCTCTGCTCCAAAATGCCCAATTCCTACTGCTGACCAAAACACTGCACAGTGAGCAAAACCAAATACCACTTCTGTCTCAGAAACTTTAAAACCGTACAAGAAACATAGCATAAAGTCATGGTAGAGAACTGCTTCACTGTTTCCAGTTGAGAAAAAAAGAATCTACAGAACCAGGATGACCACAGTGAAGGCACTCCATGAATGTTTCTGCTGTCAGCCGATCAAGTACCTGACCATAGCATCATCCTGCTACCAAGATGTGTTTCTAAGCTAACAGATTTCTGGTGGAGACCAACCTTTATCTCTCTCTCTTTTGTTTTTTTGTGTGTGATTCCAGGTCTCTTTTCCTCTCCTTCTTGTCAACTTCTCTTCTGGAACCCTGCATTCTGCTCCTCCCAGTGCTGCTCTTGATCCTGAAAACTAGCATGACAGACCTTCCACATTCCTGCTGTCACTACTAATCCACAACCTCATTTGGCTGTCAGGTTTTGCTCATTAAGTCTTTCAAAGACTTTGTGGCAGAAGGCAAAGAAATGCACAGGCTTGACAGGAGAATTTCTTGACCAAATTTATTTTGGAGAACTTACGAGTTCCAATTCTCAAAACTATGACAAGCCCTGAGACATACATTCCCTTACACTGAGCTGACTCCCTCTTCAAAGCATCCACAACTTGGCAGAACACTTCTTTGCCTTCACCCAGAAATCATTCCAGTAGAATCCATCACACATGATACTGAGTATCTAGGGGATAAAATGGTAAATTAAATTCACACTGGTAAATGCAAAGTAATGCAAGGAAACTCCCTTCCCTCACTCGCTTTGCACGCTGGTGGGCTCCAACACTGGGTAGGCTATTGCTTCTTAGAGAGATATGAAAGCTATAATAAAAAAAATATGTCAATACTATGCAGATGGTGATCTAGTACTTAGTAGCAGTCAGAAAGCAGAGTTTCAGAAGCTGCTGAGAAAAAAAGGAACAAAAGAAAAGCTCATTATAGCATGACAGTAGTTTATGGTTTGCGTACGTCTCCAGAGCTGGAAAGCTAACAGGAGGGAATGAGAAGGATAGTAAGAGGTGTAGAATGTTTTCTGTATGTAAGCATTTAAACAGACTAGGAAGATTCAGCTGGGAAGGAATCTCAGAAGTCTGAAAATCTACAAGTGGCATTGACAACCTGAACAGGCAACAATCACGCATCACTTCTCATAATACAAGAATTACAGTATCATCAGATAACAGTTCTAAAACAAACAAAAAGAAGTGTTTATTTCCACATAGCATGCAATTTAATTGGATTTTTTATGACAAAAGATTACTTATAAGCACAATTAAATAAGACATCCACCAGCAGCTATTAAGCACAAAACTATGACCTCTAATGCAGAAAGTAGCCGTGAGACAGATGGCCAGAAGCTGAGAGGGTATATCTGGGGAAAATATGTTTGACCTACAGTTACAGGACAGGATAACTAGGCCAGCCAGTAGCAGAGACATGGCAGCAAGCTAGATGGATGCTTAACCTCACCCCAAACATCCACTCTTAAAACCTTTTTCTGTGTCATCTGCACAGTCCAAGAGTACTGCACCAAAGCCCAGTCTCTTTGACCCGTCCCCCATCTCTGCAGAACACCTATACAAAAACAAACAAAGCATTACTCTGCAAGAACAGATGATGACTTCGAAGTCCCCTTTTGATGGTCGCAAAGATCACAGTTTTCTGCAACCTCTTGGTACTAGAAGACATTCTCCAGGCTGTCTGAAAGTCTGATTCTGGCCAAATACAAACTACCATAGCTGCAAGTTCTGATGTTCAGCTGCAGAAGCAAAATCTTCACAATTTGATACTCATAACCTGCCCTTCACTGTGTCTTACTGAAGGGCTGACCCTAGCCTTGGATCCTTTAAAACCACAGAATATAATGAAGTTACAACTCGGGGTCAGAGCACACAAGAGAACTCTTCAAACAGACATTTACATCTCGAAATCAGACTCTTGTTTAAGGACAAAGCCATCGTACTGAGGTGCAGTTATTACTGTGTATAGACAACTACTGTCTAGATACTCAGAATTGCTCTCTACCCTGCACAGGGCATACAGCAGGCAAAAGCTTCAGCAGACTCTTGCCAAGTGGTCAGCCTGCACACTGCTTAGTTTTTGGCCTCTGGAGAGTGAGGTCTTCAGAAAAAACAGACTCGTGCAGTCCTTATGTTGCTTCTAGGAAAGCAGCTGATCCCTTTGTTGACATAATGAGACAGGACTGAGAATCTACTCAGGTTTCATTTCTTTTTGGTAGGAATCTAATATCGTATAGATATTTATGCCTTACTTGTGTCCTGCTGATCACCTGTGTTTTGAGGGTTTTACTTTCTATTGTATTGTGCTTTCATGGTAAAAAATGAGGAAGGGCTTGTGTCCCAGTAAACTTTGGTTTTGACCAAAAACTGACACAGCACACCACTAAGAGAACAGACCATGCAGAAGGATTTTTTTTAATTTTTAAGTGGTACTTTAATACTTCTGACTTAAAATAGCATGTTCTTCAGACATTATTTCATCCTTCTAATGTAGGAGATACGATGCTAACTACTCATATAATTACTTTTTCAGAGATCCTTCACTCTTGTAATAGAACAAACTTCAGTATTCCTTAGGTGGTACAGTAAGTTTAGAGCGATGTTATTTATGTTCAGTAGGTAAAGTAATAAATTTTGTTCTTATTAGTTCTCAGTAATTTGAACTCAGGTTCATGCTACTGCAAATCTTCCACTGCAGTTTAAACTCAGAAGATTTAGGGAGAAGCTGGGTGGAGTCAGAACATACAGGGTGTTTCAAAAAGCATAAAATGAACACATGTAAAACTAATTTTAATGAGAGCTACTACACATGTATGCACGTGGATACATTTAATTTCTCTTCTGTATAATAGATTCTAGGGAAAAAAAAGGAAGCAAGATTTGGACTATGGCCTTAAGGCTTAAATTACTAATGATGGATAGAACTTTCCTCGCTATGAATATGTTACTGCGAGAAAGAAGATAAGAGACTGTCTAACAAAGACAACTAATGGACTAAACAGCTCTCTGCTGAGAATGACCCAAAAGTGTGGGAAGCAAATGATAAAGAGTAGAAAGGCAAAAGAAGTATTATTACTGCCAATTCTCTTCCTCATAAATTTCACATTGTTATATTTAGATTACTAGCCAGGAGTGCATCCCAGTTCCTGCAGAGGGAACTCAGCAAGGGTTTGCTTTCACAATAGCATCCCTCAGACACGAGGCTTGACCCTGCTTTCATTCAAATAAATAGGAATTTGCCCAAATTTACTTGTAAAAGTAGGATACATGTCTTGAAAAGTTATTTCATATGAAAGAAATATTTGAGCCCTGTTCAGTAACTCTTCACCTGTGCTCTTCTACTCTGCTCTCTGAAATGCCTGTACACCAATGCACGCAGCATGGGCAATAAACAGGAGGAGTTAGAGGTCTGTGTGCGGTCCAAAGGTTATGACCTGGTGGCAATTACAGAGACATGGTGGGACAGCTCACATGACTGGCATGTGGCTATGGATGGCTATGTCCTTTTTAGGAAAGATCAGTCGGTGAGGCGAGGTGGTGGAGTTGCTCTGTATGTGAGAGAGCAACTAGAATGTATTGAGTTTTGTCCAGGGGCTGATGAGGGGCAAGTTGAAAGTCTGTGGGTGAGGATTAAGGGGCAGGCTGGCATGGGTGATACAGCTGTGGGGGTCTATTACAGACCTCCTGATCAGGACGAAGGAGTTGATGAGGCTTTCTACAGGCTTTCCAGCTGTCTCCTTCACTGGAGACATTCAAAACCCGCCTGGATGCATTCCTGTGTGATGTACTCTAGGTGACCCTGCTCTGGCAGGGGGGTTGGACTAGATGATCTTTTGAGGTCCCTTCCAACCCCTAGAATTCTGTGATTCTGTGAAATAAAGGTGAATTGTTTCTCTGTTGCAAGATGGGCTTGTAATTTATAAATATAGATCTATGTGTGAGGCTCCTAAGAGTAATTACCATCAGTATGATGTGAGCTGGTTTCTTATGCAAAATTATGTTTCTGATGCAAAACCTCTGGAGTTTCAAAGCAGCTGCTTTTGACTGACACTAGTCAAGAGATGAACAGTGAAGCTTACCCCGAATGAAAAGGAAGGGAACAGAAACGGGGAGAAGCCAAGAGCAATAAAGCCTGACCTTTGTAGCAAAGATGCTAACCACATAGTGATTTGTACACCTTGCTGCTCTTTGAGCAATATAACAACTTGAAGACTGGCACAAATCACAGGTTAGAAGCAGAAGAGCACCAAGCCCACAGGACCCTTTCCATTTGTCACCAGTCCTTGAAGAATTACAGGACAGGATGTGGCTCAGTAACCACTGTGCTGGCTAATGCCCCCACACTAGAGTGGCCCCTTTGCAGTTACACAGCCACCGAGTTACTTCACCCAGGAGTTCCCAGATTTGACCAAACACAGACAAGAGAGGCTGCAACACAGAGTAATAATTAACAGTCTCCAACCTGCGTGTATAGAATCTCCTTGCACAGTTGGCTTCAGCGATTGTTTATTTTCTGGCTAGAGTCCAGGTTTCCAAACCCCTGCCAATAGTATTTCTAAAAACAAAAATTCAGCAATATCTTAATCAAGGAAACGCTGCCATGTCACAACACGTTACAACAGGATCACAATGAATTACTCTTAAAACTCCACACAATCAAAAAAGATAACAATTTGCTATTTAGAAGAACGAAGATCTTATTTTTTTTCCTGACAAAATAGCAGTGAAGTCCATCCTGTGAAGACGTTGTTCAGTTTCCATTCACACATGCTTGACATTTCTCTTGTTTTGGATAGTGTTAAGTTTTCATGACTATAAAAGTTTGGACTGATACTGTTTCTGGCTACAATCTTACGTTGTCTTTTACAGCTTTCAAGTAAATCAGTCAAACATCTTTGCATTCAACTACTGCATTTTGGGATATTTTGTACCTTCAGAAATAGAAATATTTTGTACGTTTGAATATAAAGTTAGGTCTATTATCTTGGCAGCTTTCTGTTCAAATGATATGCCGTGGTTATACTGAAAAAACAAGAAAGTGAAAAAAACAAGACAGGAACAAAGAACTCAACCTTAACTGTATAAGGCAATGCCAGTGGTCTGGATTTTATTGTGTATTGAACATTTGTATTTGCCATTCAAGATAAAGTGTGCCAAGCAGACACAATTTCCTTGGAAATGCTTACCTCTGTAGAATTTTGCCTATGTTTTTGGATGTTAAAATATGAATTACCTGGAAAGTGACCAATGAGAAAGCACATCAGCCACTTGCTTCATGAGACAAAGCTTAAATATTGATACTTTAGGACATCAGAAGGAAAAAAAGGCAATCTCCCAAGCGTTCACCACAAAACCAAAACAGTCTTAGATGGGAGATAACCATGCTTCACCTAGTAATGCAAAGAAAATGGTATTCTGGCTACCAATAGCTGAAAAAGCAGTCCTGGAACTCTCATGTTTGGGCATGCAACACAAATGGCAAATGCACAACCTACATGACTCAAGTGACTACCTTCCCACCACTTCCTTGCACCTTGACAGCTTTATTTGGACAGAACAGTGGCTTTCTAGTGGCAAAATTAATGGAATACAGGGATTTTGGAAAGCAAGTAAGAAACAGCCAATACCTATGAACTGTGTTTTGAAACCTACTACCTCCAACAGGCTCTAGGTACTTTGTTTCAACTCCTCCTCTAAAGAAAAAGCCTGTAACCGAAAAGGTTCCTCTGTTAAGTGAAACTTTGGAATGTCAGTAAGGGTAAGAGGAGGAGTGGAGGGGAGGAGAAAAAAATAATGCTCGAAGGAAGGGGAAAAAGTAATTTTTAGTTAAGAACCAGCCTGACTAAAGTATAAAAACTCAAAGCAGCAGAATTGCAGCCCAGAGTTTTCCTCAGTAACTTCCAACAGTCTCCACGTCAGCACGGGAAAGGGCCTTTTGCTTCTTCAGGTAAATTGAAATCCCACTGCCTGTCCTGCTTGACACAGTAAATCCCTTGTGTAACAGCTATTATGTCTCTCTTCACTGCTTCTACAACTCCTTTCCTGATACAATCTGAGGGGCCTGAATAGTGCCCATTAGAATAAGTAGGATTTGATCAGTAACCATGGTCAAGCCTCAATTGTTCCTCAGAGCAGAATGAGAGCTGGTAATCCTCCACAGTCCTGCCAGGAATGCCCTGAGGTTTGTCTGCAGCGCTCGGTCTGCGAGCATGTTACTGTTAAGAGCTTTGAAGCCTAGAACAATGCTTGATGTTTTGTGTCATTTCAGTCTAGTTCTTTATTAGGAAGTTTCTTTCTAGCTACTGAAGTATGTTTAGGAACACAGTTTGTTCCTATGGAAATCAGTGAGAATTCTGCCCTTGCTCCAAGCAGAGCAGGAACAGACTCCCGGTTTACAACATCAGACATCCTGGCATAAAGTGACAAAATTAGGTGGGCCTGCTAAGCTTCACTAGTGTGAAAAGGTCAGCCTACAAATCAAGACACTCGAAAGGAGAAGCACGCAGGCTGCTGCTGAGGCTGCTGCATATGCAGAGGGGAGGTCTCTCCCTGTCTTATCCCCAGGGAACGTCGCAGATCTGCACTTTGGCTTCCACCCTGCACAGACCTGTCAGCTACTGAGCTCAGGGTGTATCTCCTACCAGTGAAACAGCCCTACCATAAAAGCAACGCAGCCTTATGCCAGCTGAAGAGAAAAGGCACCTCAGAAGCAGCATCTAACGGTTGAGATGCCACCTGAACTCACACAGGTACTTGGTGCCTCCTCCCTGGGGGTGTTATATATTGACAGAGGGTGCCGAGCTGTAAGTGGGGAATGTGCTATCTGTTTTTCCTGCTGTGGATTGATTTTTTGGGGGTGGGGTATTCCTTCTTTACATGTTGGCAAGCAGTATGTGCACATCTGGGGTACCAATCAAAGCAGAAATCTATTCTCTGTCCTACAAACTGCTAGCAGATAAATTTGACTACATTTTTCCAGTTATCAGAAACGGAAAAAAATTGATCATTTTAAACCTGAACTGTTCTAAAGGCTGCACTAGGCTGTTCTTACATTTTCCAGGATTCTCCCGAGAGCAGAGGCTTCTGAAGGCTACTGGATATTATCCAGATGCCAGAGCAAAGATATGATATGGCAAAGACAAAGACAAACAGCTTGCCACATGTTTTCCACCTCTAGTCAGCTTTGAGTCAGAATTACAGCACTGTTATTGCCCATCACCAGTGGATGAACTCTTATAATTGAGGCAAAGGCACAGAGATAATGAAGACTTCATACTGCAGAATCTAGAGAGGCCAGCAAACAGCTCTGGCTTTGTTTTCACTGCCTTTGAAAGAAATCCTTCTGTTTGGTGTTTCTGAAGCAGTAAGGCAGTCTGGTCTGCTACTCTCACATTTGAACTACTCTAACATCTGCAATTCAGCTTCTGCTCTTACTGGGCTCCTGGTGACTATTAACACCACTAACTATTACTACCCAACTCACCAGTATCTTTTATAATGTCTGTCTTCACTGAGTGCCATATTTCATCCTGAAGTTTTAAGTCCTTATAAAAACTTTCATGCATTCTATCCCTTCGTGCAGGAGGCCACACCATGTTCAGCAGGACTCTGTGAGAAGGAAGATTTATTTTGCCCTTCAGCCTTCCTATCATCTGTGTTGCAGTGATGTACAAATTGACCATTGGCAAAGCTCTACAGCTACTTCATTATTAGTTTGAGCTATAGAAAGATTGGGAAGTAACTTGAATTTGGAAGCAATTTGAGCTGATGCCTCTTTTCATCTATTTTGTAAGTAGAAAACACACTCTGGTCTAAAAGTTCCAGAGTTTGTGCGTGTCAACTTGCAGGTGCGCAGCATCAGAGAAAGGCATTTTAGAGACCTGGGACAGGTTTACTTCTAGAATGCCTTTTTTAAACACAGATTTCTTTGGCTTGTTTCAAATTTGGGCCTTAAAAATCCACGGCATTTTGAAATCACTTTCCAAAGTTCATTAAAAATGGAAGGTCGGAAAGGAGCTTTTCTACATCTTCATATTTAAGAGATCTCATTTTTTAATAGGAATAAAATGACCAAAAAGAGATTCTTACTTCACCTTTCATTGGTATGCAAAAAATACACTCTTTGTTTTATCCGAAATTCTAATTCTAATCAGCTAAATTCTGATAAAAGACAAAAGTAAACCTACCATATACAACAGAAAAGAGATCACTTCAAACATCAGTTTTTCATCTGTAAACCTTTCGTAGGAAATAATCCTACCTCAATCCAAGAGCCTCGTTTATCAGAAAGCATCAGTATAAATTAGCATAGCAATTTTGAGAAGTAAGACCAAGCAAAAAAACCCACAGCTGAACCGAGTACATCGTATTTTTAAGTGTAAACATCTTATAGTAATTTATGAAGAACATAATTACGCTCCCAACTGGAATAATACAGAAACAGCTCTCACACCCTCCTGACATCATTACTCGCTTCAAACGAAGCTGTGTGTTTTACAAGCTCAAGAAGTATACTTGTAAACTCATCTGCCTTTCTCCCTCCTAAACACACTGGAGAAGGAGAGGAGAAAAAATAATCATCAAGATTCCACGTGGGATCTTTAGTGCTGGTTTCTGCCCTTGATGAGCTCCTTGCTGCTAATATGCACATTTAAATGAATGGTTGCCTTATTTTTACTCTCAGAAAACTAGTATGTTCAACCTGATTGCAGGAATGAGCCATTATTTATGCTCTGTTCCTTGGAGGATAGATCTGTGAACTTTTTCTCCATCTTCTCACTGATTTGCAGCAATCTCACTGCCTCTTAGGCAGTAACTAGTGATCATGCAAAGATCATGGTGACTGGTACAGGAAAAATGTTGGCTATCATTTCTTGTTATTGTAACATTTTGCTGCTCCAGGAGAGATCTGTCTGGGCACAACATAAGTGCCCAACAAGACTCTGCCCCGAGGAACCTACACTCCAAATAAGCAAGACAATGATAAACAGGGAGGATGGACTAGGGAAAAAGACAGAAAACTGGTCCAGTACCTTATCACCAAACAAGTTGAGGTACTTCCAGTACCAAAGAAACAAACAATACCAAATTTATTTTCACATGCCAGCAAAATTTAAGCAATATGTAACTGGAGAAATATGTAGCTTGAATGTGAATACTGCTACAAGCATTTTTGTTTATGAAAACCAGTGTATATCCAAGTTGCTTTGGTTTAATACTAAGCAAACTACAATATAAACCAGTATCATCACCCTCACCTATGGATTTAGCCTTCACATCTGCGCACTTTTTTCCCACTCCCTCAAATAGAACACCTTTATCAGTGATAGCTCATATACTCAGATATCTTCTTACAATCTTAAGTAACTATTGCTCTGAAAAATAATACAGGCTTCTTATGAATTATCTTTCTTGCTGCCCCATTATCAATTTTAAAAAAATAAAATTAAGATTTTTTTTTTTCTCCTCTCATGGCAACTAGGGTCTGAGAACTGAGCTGGAAAATCTGTTGTTCTTACTACCACCAGTAATAAAAGACTGAGCTTTGCAGAGGATGTAAAACACAGAGTAAAACCTAGATCGCTTTCTCTCTACCTGTATTGACTTCAGCACTAAGTAGTAAAAATTTAATAGTTCAGCATGGAAATTTAAGTCAATGACATCCAAAGGAGATGAGATGCTGACTAAGATGCAATTTCTTTTTCTTTCTTTCTCTTCACGGGACTGTCATGAAGTTACTTCACTGGTAACTAAGGACGCTTGAAGCCTGATTTGCCTACTGATACTAGAGAACACTAATGTGTTTGGAATGAGGCGTATGTTTGAGCACTTTGATGAACTGAGCTGGGGATGGACTCTGCCTCACAGCATGAGAGAAATACTTATAACAGATACAGTTTATTCATTTAACAGGAGCATTTCAAGAAATAAGAAAAAAGTACACTTCTTACCAAAGTTCCCTTACTATAACGTACTGCTCCTGTAATCTAAAGTGGTTGTAACTGATCATCACTCAGGCAGTATTTTGGTTTAGAACTGTATATTCTAAAACATTTCTTACACACTCCCTTCCAATGCTCCTCAACAGAACACTACATGTTAAAATGTTTCCCAAAAAACAATGAAAAACAGTAAAACAGTTTCAGATGTTTAACTCAACATATAGTTAAGTTAAAAGCGTGCACTTGCTCACTCTCTCGAAGAAAGCATTTAAATCTCTCTCAGATTGCAATGCTAAGGCTGTCATTTGATTTTATAGTCTCTTCTTTCTTTACTATTGTATCTTCTCGCTGGATGTGTACTCTTTGTCGTAGTCCTGCAAATTTAAGACTGGAGTCACATTTTCACCTGGCTCTGACAAAGCTAACCCAGGAAAGCAGTGACTGGCATTTCGCATAAAAAGGACTAATCGCTGATTTCAGCTGGATGATAACAGTACACATCATTTGAAAAGCTAATGCGCCTGTGCTGTAAGGACTGAAGTTAAAAAGGGGGGTTTTCACCTACACTGTTAGAGAAAAGCAATGTATGTGTTTACTCCTCATAACAGAAAACAATATATTCGGTTTTAACATTAAGCCATCTTGGAAAAAGTGTTCTACTCAATTAGCTCAAAGCACTTCACAGGTACAAGTGGGCAACATCTCCGTGTCTGGAGACATGGTCTTGAGACACAGAGAAGTTGAGACCTGTCAAGGTCACACCACAAGAAGGTGACAAAGTTACACAGAAAGTCATTCCTGACTCCCAGCTCTGCTGTAGCAATAAAACTACAGAGACTGCAATACAATGCCTCTCCAAGGGCTCTGTGCTACCCAAGGCACGCAAACAAAGGTACAGAACGCCACGCTTCAGCACTGCCACATCTAAGGAATACTTTGAACAGGCAACCATTCAAACCACATCTCAGTCTCAACTTTACAGCTAAAGGAGACAAGCAAGTGAAACAAGCACTAAGAAATCTCACCGAACTCACTTGCTCAGTCCCATCCCTGTATTGGGAACTAAGGCTGGGACAATAGCTGAGCCTTGCAGGAATGCTGAACAGGGCGACAGGAGCACACAGGTATTGTTTGCTTCGTTTTCTCCTCATTGACAAAACACGGCAGTAGTACAAATACGCTTAATGAAAAGAAAAAAAATCACCCGGGCAAACAGAAACCCCCGGAGCCTCGGAGGGTCCCGTTGTCATGGGAACCGGTCGCCACTAATGAGCTTTCTGAGACACGGGTGATTAATACCCGAGTCCTGTAAATAAATATTGATTCAAACCCCGCACACACACGCACACACACACACCAGCCCGCTACCAGCAGCCCCGGGCACGGGCACACAACCCCCGCAGCCATCCCGCCGCTGGAGCTCCCCGCGCCGCCCCGGCACCGCACGAAGTTTCCCAGAC